>OZ025302.1:22166216-22347216 GCA_964019185.1 Maratus speculifer | reverse complement strand
ATATTATTGGTTATATTTGCTAGTGCAGTAAAAGCTGGCCAATTGGCTCTGTCATATATATACTTTTTGGGATGGTTATTAGAATCTCCAGCTGGAGTAGTCAAAGAGATAAAAGTCGGAAAGTGGTCACTGCCGTGCAGGTCATTTGAGACCCAGAAGTTCCAGAACGGATAGAGAGAAGGGGAATAAATTGTAAGATCTATTGCATGAAAAGTACGGGTTGGTTCGTGAAAGTATGTGTAATCACCGTTATTTAGCAGGCATAAGCCATTGTCCGATATGAGTTTCTCTATTGTATCACCACGTGGGTTACTGTTAGAATTACCCCACAGTTGACTATGAGCATTAAAATCTCCTAGGATAATAAAAGGCGTGGGGAGTTGGAAAATAAGATCATTAAGATGTGCTGATTGAATAGTTTGGTTAGGCGGTAAATATATAGTACAGATTGTAATAAGACATTTTATGTGGACACGGACTGCAACAGCTTGTAAATTAGTGTTTAATGGGAGATGAGAATGAGGTAAACTGCGAGAGATGAAGAGAGCCACTCCACCAGTGGCTCTATCACTATCTATAAAATCATATCTGTATGTAGCATAATTACGTAGTTTTGTTTTGTCTTTGGGCTTTAAATGAGTTTCTTGCAGAGCTAAGCATAAAGGTTGATGATCAGACAGGAGAATACGGATTTCGTCATGTTTATTGTAATAACCACGGCAGTTCCACGAAATAATATTAGTCATAAAGAAAGATGTTAGATATGTATATCTATGTCATTTGTTTTGGAGGTAGTAGACATGCTACTATCTCCATCGTCTAACTGTTCATCCCGTTCAGGATGAAGGTTTAGAGCATCATCATCCATATATGTTTCGTCTTGCCTATTTTTCTGTTTTTGATGTGTTTCATTTTTAGATGTTACAGTTTTTTTCTTTTTAGTTTTATTTTCAGGTGCTTCAAGTCTATGGTTAGGTTTTGGAGGTACGGATTTGGTTATATTTTGAGGGGATCTTTTCAGGAATGGATGTTTAGGAATTAAAGTACTTGATGACTTTGGAGAAGCCTTTTGCGGCAAATTGGAAGAAGCAAGATTTAGAGATTTAGTTGAGGTAGATTGTGTCGATTTTGTAGTTTTTCCAGGATTATTAGAGAGGCTGGTTTCTTTTTGCTTTGTTTGGCTTTTTATTTCAGCAGGGGATTCAGTCTGAGTTGCAGTCGTTTGATAAGTTTTTTGGTTTATTTTAGATAAAGCAGCAGAATAGGATACACCAACTTTAGGTGTCCTGGATTCGACTATTTTTCTAGCTTCGGGGTATGGTATATTATCTTTAGCGCGTATTGTTTGTATTTCTTTTTCGATTTTCCACTTTTCGCAGGATTTTGAATATGAAGGGTGGTCTTTTTTACAGTTAACACAGCGTGGGGTAGCATTACACTGAGTACTATCGTGGTCGAGTTCACTGCACCGACCACAGACAAGTTTACCTCGACAATTAGTTTTTGAGTGGCCAAAGCGTTGACACTTAAAACAACGCAATGGATTTGGGATGTATGGTCTTACATGACATGACAAATATCCAGCTTTTATGTATCTAGGCAATGTAGGTGTATTAAAAGTAAGTATTATGTGCTTGGTGGGTATCTTGGTTTGATTAGGTGGTATCTGTTCATCCCGACGGTTGATTTGTATCCTCCTAGCTTCAATAACGTTTTGATCTTTTAGGTTTTCTAAGAGTTCAGTTTCAGAGACGTATATAAGGTCGGATTCTGATATGACTCCGCGACATGTGTTTAAAGTTCTGTGTGGTGATACAGTGACAGCAATGTTAGCAAAGTGTGTACATTTTTTTAAGTTGGTTGCTTGTTGATCATTATATACTTCAATTAACAATTCTCCTTTACGTGTTTTTTTATAGTTTTTGGTTCTCCAACTAATCCTTGGATGGCTTTATTAATTAAAAAGGGTGAAGTTTTATCAAATGTCCCTTCCTGACGTTGTACCACAAAGAATCTTTCTTGAGCTATGCTTGTATTAGGATTTGTATTTTTACATTCCATATTGGAAGTAAATTCCTCCACTCTATCTGCCCAAGATTTTTTATGTTCCACATTATCACTTCGATTTGATTCACAGATCATTAAATCATTAATCTCTTTTTGGTGTGGGGCTTCCATTTCGCATGTCTTATCCCTTGAGTTTGTAGCCATAATTGAATTTATGAATTTGAAACCGCCAGGCATCGGGCCTGGTCACCGACCCTTCTTCTTACCGTTACGTCTGGTGCAGGTCTCAAAAGGGCGAAAACTATTTTCAACAGACCCCCACGTTTTTCGAACATTGGGTTAAACTCGATAGCATCTCCGAAGCTCTAGTTCTTTTCCAGGGAGAATGGGTAGCCGTAGGTAAGCCTTTACAGCTCTGTCCAACCTACAGCCGGCCCTTACGTCGAAAGGCACCAGTCTTCCGGTGTTACTCCTAACCACCACCATGCAAGCATGGCGCCCCCCGTACTCGGAACCGGAGTTCAGAGATGCCCTGCACTCTGGGACTCAAGATCAACCTAAAAAGGAAGATCCGAGTCGATGAGGTTAAAAGAAACCTCAACACCCAGAGTGTCTCACGTGTATAAAAAAAACCACTATTGTATAAAAGTAATTTAAGAGGAGCTTAAAAAATGGTATCTTTTTTGTCTTTAAATTTTAAATTTTTTTTTCAAACAAAAGAACGATAACAAAGTTAGTAGAACACAGAACCATGTAAACAAAAAAGTTAGTATAAATATCAAACATGAACTAGAACAGAGAGGGATAACAAATTGAAAAGAGAAGATTAAAAAGTGTGAAACAAAGAGAAAAGGATAGACAACTAAAAAAGAGAAGGAAAAAGGAAAGGAGAAAGATCGCTCGGGAATCCGGGGTCGCGAAACCCGTAAATACCTAAACAAGGTATTCCCCTGAGGGATAAATTCAATATGAATAAATAAATGCTTCTAATTTAAATATCTTTTAACATTAAGTGTATCTTGCATTGATTTAATGCTTCCATTTGCAAATGTTTTATTATCTATAGTTAACAAAATTATTATCTTTATATACTTTTAAGAAACACTTTTCAATTAAACCCATTGATCCATAGCAGTTTTATTGAACATATTACAATCTTTCTCGAAATGGAATAACTTTGAACGCTACATCTCCGACTTGGGACGTTATGTGTAATGGACTTATATTCATCGGTCATTTTGCCGTACATACATATATATAACGTCTGAATTTAAGAAACTATAAAAAGATTGTACAATATAAATTAAGATAGACTTGAATGCATTAAAAAAATTAAAATTATGTACAAAAAATAAAAATATAAAAAAAATTAAAAATACAAAAAGTAAACGTTTCGCCAAGCTACTCGCAAGGCCTCATCAGTACAAATAAATATCCATTGCATAACAAACCTTGGAATAAATCAGGAACAGTTACAGTTACTTATTTTTTGGAAAAAGATAATATTCATTATATAAAGAGGTAATTTAAATTCTAATATTGTCCAGCATTGTCTTTAAACGAAACTCATCCCGCAGTTTGTGAACGCCAGTATTTTAAAATCGGGTTTTAACAGTTATCACGGTAGATTTTCACATGTTTACGATCGCCAACTCGCTATGATCGCTATAGTGCTCGTTCTGTCCCTAATGAATATTATCTATTTCTAAAAAATAACTAACTGTAACTGTTCATAATTTGTTCCACAGTTTGTTATGTATATTTGTACTGATGATGCCTTCCGAGTAGCTTGGGGAAACGATCACTTTTTTTATTTTTAAATGTTTTTTAGTATTTTTATTTTTTATATACATTTTAATTTTTAAATGTATTCAAATTTGTCTTCGTTTATTTTATTCGATCCTTTAATAGCTTTTTAAATTCAGACGTTAAATGTGTATGTATTACAAACTGAAATACAGACGTTAAATGTGTATGTATTACAAACTGAAATATTAGTTTAAATTTTTTATTTTGGATTTTTTTAATTGTTTATAGTAAAATCATTTGCAACAAGAACTTTATCTGAGAATAATGAAGGAAATGCTTTAATTTTAAATTCCCAGCAACAATTAAGTTTTTGTGTTTGTGGGATTTGTTAACATATGTTCTAAAGTAATCATATCATTTTGCAACAATGACACAAAACTTTTTTTTATTGTTTTGCAACAATACTTCTGTTACAATATTTTTATCCAACAATGGAAAAAATATTTAACTAAATTATCTCAATCTACTTAAAAAATAGCAACTGTCGAAAATTTTAAATTATATGTCATAAAATCTTTTCAATAAAAAATTTTACGATTCAAATAGTAAACCAAAATTTTTCTGATGAAATTATTTAAAAGGTTACGGGGATTTCTGCGACGTAAGATGTAAGTTTATTTTTTGTTGATATAGGTTTAGTTGCTTAGAATTAATTTGATCATATTTTTACAAAAACACAAACTTTTAGCATTTACAACTTTGAATTTTAAACATTAAAAGCTATGCGTTTTCGAAAAATAAATTGTGATCATTTTGAAATTGAATAAGTTTCTTTTTTAATCTAAAGTTCCATAATTGCGTATGTTGCCATGCTTGGCAACAAAGAATATCAATGTCTGCGACTATGTGCGGGTAGTTTTAAATGTAGCCAGAATATGAGAACAATTATGTATCAAGAAATATTTTTATAATTGCAAAATATCTAGTATATATGCACCAAATGTTAAAAAAATTATTATTTCAGAAATAGAAGAATATGATTAAGAAATTATTTGTCATAAAATGAAATAAGATAACTATATAATCATTTCAATTATCTTTCAAGTACCGGTATCATTCACACTCAGCGGGTTCCATACAGTAAATACATATGAATCATTAACTGTATTATTGGATGAAGCAATCCCAAATTTTTTTTTCTATCTCATACATGTTAGCACTTCAAAATTCGCTATCACAGTGCCAAAATTAAATGATAATTTATGCCAGTCGTAAAGATTTTAAGGCATGAAATTCCGTGCATTAGCTCTTGAAACAGGACTATTACAGATATCAAGAAAATGCAGCATAAAAGTGCCACCTGTTGGGAAATTTACTCCAAAACATAATCAGCAATATTATTTATCAAGGTTTACCTACCTGAATCTTAATTTTGACGAAAATCCGTGCATTAATTTTTAAGGCAGAGTTATTGCGGAAATCGTGAAAAATGCTACATAGAAGCATTACTTGTTGAGCGATTTAGATCAAAATGTATACAGCATCAATTTATGTCAAGAACTAACCGAATGTGAAGTTTGATGAAAATCCGTCAGTCCTTAAGTTAGCGTTTTTTAAAACTACAATCCAAGATACATTCGTAACAAACGAAGAGTTTTTAGGCCGAGATCTAGATAGATTTTTCGCTGTTAGCGAGATGAGATTGACCAATCAGAAGCCTGCATATTTGCTGTTAAAATAAACACTGAAAAGTTCTAAAGAAATCAGACCTCAGTTCAGTTAATCTCATTTTGCTAACAGCGAAAAATCTATCTCGGTCCCGGCCATGATCTTATCGATTCGGCAGGCGTAACTGAATAGGCTTCTTCTATGTGACAATAATGGTAGTATTAAAATTTCATTTGTTTGTTCTGTACAGTTTTATTCGAGAAAGAAGTACATCCTGACAGAATGTAAATATTACGATTTGACCAATTAATTAAAAGCAGTGTATTTCTGTAATGCAAACGGGATAAAATAGGAATATTCTAATGTATTGTTAGCATTATTTTTGTTATAACTAAACAAGTGGGTAAGTGTGATCGCTGATTGCACAGAGGGTTTCGTTTAATATCTCCTTCAAAACATTTTATCATTAAATTAACAAACGAAAAGTGGTTTTTCGGGGCTATTTTGGATTTATTCGCCAATCACGCCAGCCAGAACAGAATACTGAATTCTTCGCTTAAATGCTGCCTTGATTGTACAGATATTTTGATTTCTCTATCAGAATATGCAGATTTAGTGAAGATACGCAAGTAAATAAAGTTATGTATAAAAGTAAAATGTTACAAAGCTTAGCACAAGTTTAAGGGAGACCAAACTGGTCACTCGAGGCGGCTAGTAATTTAAATGAATAGCAATTTAAAAAAAAAAAAAATATTTCACTTCACATGTCAAAATAGAGGATAAATATGATGTAATAAGATGAAATAAAAACAAATAAAAACGTTTTTCCACGTGATTTATTTAATCCATTAATTTATGTTACATACATAGTAATTTTATTTAAACTTGCGGGTAACAATTAGAAGAAATGAAATTTACGCTTCTAAATATCGCACATTTTGTATTTTTACACCATCGTATAGGGAAAAAAATGTACTTTTAAATGCAATTTGTTTAAAAGATGTATTTCGATTTAATTTTGAGATATTAATTTTGTTGTAGTTTTTAATACCAATTTTGTAATTGTTGCAACAGAAGTACTTCATTTCTTTTTAAAGCGTAAAAAGAAATAATTTTATACCTATTTAAACTTGCATGCAACAATAAGAAAAAAAACTTCAAAAAATTGGACTGATGATATTAAAAAAATTATTTTAATTGAAATAATAGTCTTTTCCAAAATTTTAGAATTTGTTGTGTGACAAGAGGTATTCAGCTATAAGTACACAAAATTTGAAAGCTCTGACTTCTATAGTTTTTGTGTACGGATTCTGTGACAGACAGAGGACAGAGACGAATAAGTTTTCGTCAGATGAACGAAACCCTAAAAGGCACATCTTTAATTCGGATGGGTATGTTCAGTATATAATTGCCTGTCAGATGCACCAAAAAAGGTTTAATTTTAATGTTAAACATGTGTAATAAGTGAGGCTATATCAAAATTTATAGGTGTTTTCCACAGACACACTCAATAAAGGAATCTATGAAAAGATATTTCTAAGCATGTACATATAGGAAATTTCACTGTTTACTAACTAATATGATTAAATGTCGTTCTATTTAATTGTATCAATTAAAAGAAAGCTTAGCAGCCATTTTATGTGAAACTATTTGTTTTAATTTATGGCTGTATTAAGTTTAAAATGTAATCGCTAAATTATTATTTAGTTTGCTGTAAAAGTCATGTAAAATAGGCCATTTCGTTGTTTACTAACTCACACTACCACTTATTTAGTGTACTTTAACAGCAAAAAAAAGTAATTTTAAATTTACATTTTTAATTTAACACAGTCATAATTTAAAATAGATAATTTCACGCAAAGAGGTAAACTTTCATTTAATTAAGATATTTTATGTAACATACATTTTAAACATTTTACTTATTGTACACCAAAAATGATACAATGGTGTTTGTTTGCACCAGTCGATTGCTGGTGGTTTATTACACCAATTTATTAGTGGTGTTTCCTTACACTACTTTTGGTAACAACTTAGTAGCCACCATATTTGGTGTAAAGTCACACTGATATTTTTTACAGCTTACCTTCAAATGCTTTAAGAAATTAAGAAAAAGGAGCGTATTAATTAGTTTCTATTAAGCTGTTATCAGTAAAATACTAATATTGCATATGTTATGATAATTTTATGTAATTCTTTCAGAGGCAACGTACTTCTATGGATAAAATGTTAAAATAATTGTTTGATACAGGGATTTATAAACAAATTTATATTGAAATAAGTAAAAACTTTTCTTTGCGTTTATTATGCAATGAAAAATTTAATTTTAAATCCTGGTGCAAGTATGGAATTTGGGAATTAAAATTCAGTGTATATGTAATATACCGATATATTTTTTTTAAAAAAATTAATACTATTTCATATGCCATCTGCTGAGGTTATTTTATAAAAAAGAAAAAAAAAAAACACAAATTGATGGGGATACAACTACTTTTGGAAGTGTAGATCGAATTTCAAATGTTATTTGTGAATACTTGAAGCATTATTATTAGAATCACTGAAGTATTGGTTATAAATCATTAATATGGTAAATCATTAATGGTAACTATTTACATAGTAAATTGGAACTGTAAGAAACAACTTTATACTTTCATTAGTAGGCTCAAACTAATAAAAGAAATAAATTTAAAGGGCACGAAATTTGCGATGACATTCAATAAATGGAATTCATGGAACTTAACGACAATTTAAAAGAAGGGTTTTGTTTATGATATAAAGAAAAACATTAATTAAATAATAATTAACTTCTCAATATTAGATTAATTTTAAACACGATTATTCAATCGGTAAATTAATTATAACAGATGTAAATTTTCCATTTTTATATGGGTGAAAAAGTCCGGGCCAGGATTCGAACCAGGGTGTGTTGGCTGAAGCCGCCAATGCTCTTCCAAATGAGCCATCCCGGACACGAACACTGGAGGATTATTTCACCCGATTAACCTCAACGATAACTTAATCTGGTCTGATACTCTGGATCAGCTCAACAGAATAAATCGAAGGTCAATATATGGACCTATATTAGAAGATAGAGGTATTTTTCTGCACAAATCTTGGAATTTGGGGTATACCGATATCTGCTACATATTACACAAAAACTCAATTTTGTTGTAGAATATAAATTATTATTATAATAGAACTATTTTTTTTACTGATTTTTAGTGCTTTCTAGTAATTTAAATATAAAGTGAAATAAGATATTCTGTAAAGCCAATTAAAACAACTTAACTGAAAATTTAAGAAGTTGTATTAATTATTAATAAGTACAAAATAGATACTGTTTACGCATAAAGATTCCATTCATTTAATTATACATTTCTTTTTTGTAGTCCATTTCTTCAAAAAAAGAAAAAAGATAAGGTTACCAGCACAATTGATGACTTTGAAAAGGCTGAGGTGAGCGAAGTTTGTGAAGATGTTGCAGAAAATTGTAATGCTGAGTTGGAAGCTCCAGTGCTTTCAGAAAAGCAAAGAGAAGATCCTAAAAGTTGTTTGATATCAGGAAATGAAGTCAAATTTATAGATAATGCTTCAAAAAGATCTGATGAAAATACTGAGTCGCCACCTAAAGAAATTGTAAATCTGGACAGTACACTACCTATAAAAATGTTGAAGGAAGAGTCAAACGATAATGTTGGAGCGGCAATCATCTTTAAAAATGTAGTCAAAGAACAATCTACAAAAAATGATAATATTTTTCTTAATAATAGTGTTGTGTCGGCCGATCTTTTTTCTCTGAAACATTTGGATAAAGACCTTGAAGATCAGAATTGTCTTTCAGCTCAGCGATTACAGTCTTGTGAAGATGACTGTGAAAAATCTAAGGAAAATCTAGAGTTTTTTCCAGAGAAGATCGAAAAAGTGGACAATTTATCGGATCACGATAGCAATTCTGAATTTGAAGTGGATTTTGAAAAAGTGTTTGGGCCTAACATACAAGAATTAAACGAGGATGACGCATGGTGTAATTTATCATCAAAGCAAAGCCAGAATTTTGTGCATAGTTCAGAGGAAAGCTTTGATTGCCAGTTAGCTTTAGAAAATGAAAAAGAATTTGATGCGGATTTCGACGATTCTATAATTTATAGGAAATATGTTAGCTACCCAGCCAGTGAAGGTTTTGAATATTCTGATGTGGATGAATTATATGAAAGTTTGGTTGGTGAAATTGCTAATGTTGAATTGGATACTCCATTAATTTCAGAAAAAGCATCTGGGATGATTAAAGAGGAAATCAAATTAGATAATAAAAACAGTATTAATATGGAGAAAATTGTAGCCTCCAAAAATCCTGGATAAGTCCCTTGAAGATGATTGCCTTTCAGCCAAGCAATTCAACTCTTGTGATGAAGACAGTGAAAAATCTAAAGATAATTTGTAATTTTCTACAAAATTGCCTTAGGAGTAACAGTGTGGTCTTTTAGTAAAAAAAGGTGCCTCAAGTATTTTAATATTACTATATTAAGATACTACATCTTACTATTCGTATTTTGCATTGTAACAATGTTGCTTTTATCTAAAATAGTTCCAATAAAATAATAGTTCTGATTAAATATTAGATTGAATTTCAAATATTTGTTGTAAATCTTCATTATTGCAAAGACAACTTAACAAACACAAAATATTTAGCCGCATTTGCGTCCAAATAAAATTATGGCTTATTCTATCCAACCACTGATTCAAATAAACACATTCGCCACCATATCTAATAAGCATCTCTAACTAACAACTGGCGAGAGGGGAGAAAACCAATGCATCTTTCGTTCTCAGTAGGAACTCAAGTGTAAATTAAATTTTATAAAATAATCTGCAAGAAATACGATAGACACTATTCCAATGACGTCACATAAGGTAAAATGGCGATTTTTAAAGCATCGTACTCAAGTACTTGTCTAAATCGACGAAGTGAATTCATCGAATCGAGAATGATCAAGTACTGTATAATAAATCGCTATATTTTAGACAAAGACTTCCGATCATACCATGCACATTGTATGTCACTGCTCATCTATAAAGACACTCTAAAATTTCCCAAAACATTGCGTTTTATCAGTGTGTGATTTCGATTATGTTATTTTCAAAGGTGAAATATTTCAAAGCAGCGGGGATGAAAATAACCCACTTCTACAAAACCTATTCAAGTTTTTAGAATTAAAATACATGCATTTTCTTTAAAAAATGACGTCATTTGCATCGGCTAAATCCTTCCTGTATTGTGATCAATTCCTAAATAACATCTATAGAAATGTGTACATATGACGTCATTGCAGAAACACAGCAAAAATGCAATGTCGTCATTCTAGAAGCAAATTGGGTATCGAATGATTCATATTTCTTTATTTTTCGTTTATAATAGCTATATATTTTATCAGAAATCATTTATTTATATTTCTTCAAAATTCAGAAAGCGATTTTACACACGGATTAATAAATTTGCATTCTTTCAGCTACTTGATAAGAATAAAGTAAGAAAAGATATAATAACTGAAACAATATTAAATTGTAACTAAAATAAGTGTTTCAACACTTGCTCATCCTATTTGCACATAAGACGCTAACATGATATTTTTTATTGCACTAATTATACACTCAATTTTTTCATCATCATACTCTTTTTTAACATAAAATGAAGTTATTGCAACAGTTTAATAAGAAACATAGTACCTACAATGTGAATATGCACAAATTTATCTTTTTGCGTCACAGAGAGAGAAAGAGGAAAAAATATGTTTTAGAATGAACTAAATAAATATTGTTTGAAATGTTTATATTTTCTTAAATAAAATAACTAAATATCAAGGTAAATATTTTACACAGGGATGAGTTTACATGTAAAAAGAAATATAATTTATTTTTCCCAGTTTTTGATTTACTTCAAAATCACCATTAGAAACTCTAAAAAAATATTGTATTTTAAATTAAATAACTAACTTCAAAAATAAAAGCAAGATCGGTTGGTCAAAAAAAAAAATGCAGAACATAAAAGCAAAAATCAATTTAATATGAAATAATAAAGAATTCTAAACGCTAAAGAGTAGTAAAAAGTTCTATTTACATTTTCTTAATTAGAAATAAAAATTTACTTAAATGTATAACATTTAGTATGTTTTTTATAAATTATTTTATATAATTTTTATCAGTTGAAAAAAGGTGTATTCTGTTTCATTGAAAACACAGACACAAAAATGTGTAACTAAAATTGTTTGACGGTTTATGCATATAAAAATAGGTAAATAGAAAAATAATATGTTTTTTATAGAATCTTGCTACTCTTCAGGGGCGAAGACGTTATAAATAACTTGGCAGCGGTTTAAAAGTATGCTTAGGAATGACCGCACAGTTTATTACAAAACAAAATGGATGCCATTCTGATTAGTGATAATTGGCAAACCAGTTGGCAAACTACATATTTTTTAGCATCCATAATAAGGTTGCCATTCATTTTACTTTGCAATAGGATTTTTGTGTGCAAGAAATTCAGGCAAGCCAACACTGAAAACTTTAATGGATATTAGGTACAGTCAAATGAACACGAGTTGGGAGATTCTTTTTTTGCTCTGTATTAGGGCTAAAATTTTTCTTTTACAGTAAAAGATAGTGAGTTTAAACCTTTTCTTGTAAAACTCCTATCATTTAAATATATAAAGTACATTTTATTATCAATTATTAATTTCTCCAAGACTAAAGTCATTTCTCAGATGAAAGATGTTGCACCCTAGAAGGGATGTGCCACAACTCAGCATTATTTCACAACATGCATACCTATTCCTATTAACTATTTCACATAAGTAAAATAGTTTAAAAATAATTCAAATTTATCAATACTTAAATGATTTTCACTGCTACTCTTGAACGTGGGAAGATTAACTTTGAAGGAATGCTTATATGAAACATAGATCATAAAGAAAGCTAACAGTATTTTATGAACAAAAATATTAACTTCATTTGCAAATTTAAAAAAACAGCAGAACGAAATTGCTGCATCAATATGCCAACATCATGAATAAATAGTTACAGAAAATAAATATTTCGATAGATTTTTAAAGAAAACATGGCAGATTTCACAAATGAATTACTATACATGTTTAAATTTTCAGTGTATATACAAAAACTGAAACATTCGCTAAGGATTTCAGTAGGCATAAAAAATGAATTTATGTGACATATGTTAAATGAATATCACACTTTGAAATGGATATTGTAATGCTTATTTAAATTACTTTGATAAGAAAAGGCTTTGTTACACACCTCACAAGAGTAAGGTTTCTCTTTAGTATGCACACGCTGATGGGCATTTAAAGCGGATTTCCCAGAAAATCTTTTGTTACATACCTCACAAGAGAAAGGCTTCTCTTTTGTATGAACGCGTAGGTGGACATTCAAATGAGCTTTTTGAGAAAATGTTTTGTTACATACTTCACAACAGAAAGATCGACTGATTTTTTTCTCAGGTCTCTGATTAGTATGAACACGCTGGTGAGTATTTAAATTAGATTTTTGAGAAAATCTTTTATTACATAACTCACAAGGGAAAGGTTTATTTTTGTCATGAATGAACAGGTGAGTAGTTAAATTAGTTTGCTGAGAAAATCCTTTATTACATACCACACAAATAAAGGGTTTCTCTTTAGTATGAACTCGCAGATGAACTTTTAATTCAGTTTTTCGAGAACACTTTTTGTTACAAACCTCACAAGGAAAGGGTTTCTCTCCAGTATGAACACGCAGGTGATCATTTAAGTGAGATTTCTGAGAAAAGCACTTGTTACAAACCTCACAGGAGAAAGGTTTCTCGTTTGTATGAATACGCAAATGGATAATTAAGGCAGATTTAGAAGAAAACTTTTTGTTACACACTTCACAAGTTAATTGTTTATATTTTGTATAGAGTCGGAACTCATTCACCAAATTAGTTTTAAGAGAGTATCCTTTGCTATCCATCTTGCAAATGAAGGTTTCTTATTAGCATGGAGCCGATGCAGATTACATAACTTATGTTTTCAAGAGAATCCCTTGTTCAGCATGTCAGAAGAAAAATATTTCTCTTTATTAAAATACAAATGAATATTTAAGTAGCATTTTGATAAACTGTTTGTAACAAATGTCATAAGAGGAAAATGATGAAAGATCTTTGTTTCTAGTAGATTTGTCTGAAAGTTTCTTATTGCAAATCACATAGGTTATACATTTCCGTTTACAACCAGTACAAAAATGCATACTAAAACTTAATATCTATTTCAAATTTCTCCAATTATGTACATGTATCAAAATCAGAATAATTTTTTGAAGATAGTCGTTATATTACGTCATATACTTAGAAGAGTTTATTAACCAATATAGATACAAGTTACTTTCGTTTTTCAATGAAACGGGATGTCTTTATTAAAAATATGCATAGAAGGTTTTTCTAAATCGAAATCGAAAATGACATTAACTGTATTATGTAGTTTTTCTTAAAATTACTCACAAATATACATTTATTATTTTTTTACAGAAATACAAATGCATTTAATGGAATGAGCCATTTACTGTAATGTATGTATATTAAGCATTATAACGAGAATTTTTCAGCAGAACTTTTTCTTTTGAGATAACTAAAGATATCAAATAATAAAGTTTCAAATATCAACAATGATATAGTACTATATATTTTTTTTAATTTATGTTGTTTCACAAGGTATCTTTCACTTAAGATAAAATATATTGAATATATATCATGCATGAACTTTTCTCAGTCGAATTTTTTTTAACAACTTGCTATCTTAATAAACAATTTCCTAATTTTTAACATATAATTCAGAAGTGAAGATGAAGAAAATCAAGCTATTCTGCACTGATACAGAAATAAGAAAAGATCCTTACTGAACAAGTTTTTTAAATGAGAAAATTCATCTAATATTAAAAGTACATAGCAAAAGGAGATGATTTATTTTCTTAAGTCTTTTCATTGTATATTCAAAATAGTTTTCGCAAACATCTGCACCTGAAATATAAATGAAAGTGTACGCATAAGCACATGAACTGTTTATGAAGTTTCAAAAATTTATAAGAAAAAGAATATTTCAATGTCAATAATAAAATAACAATAACCATTAAACACATAATAAATTTTTAGTGCCTTTCACTTAAATTCAACAATTAGTATAACTGCAATCATATTTAGTGTATTTTTGAAAGATGTTGGGGGCATGTGAAACTATCATTAAAATCTATATTTATTTATAGACATTACATCATTTAAAAAAAAAAAAGATTTAGAAATGTGTATGGAGAGCATAGATTAATTTGTCAGTATTAATATGTAAGCCTAATTATTGGATTTTTCAAAGCTAAAATATAACTAGAGGGATATTTTGTTTCCTGGAAAAATACTGTCATTTTTATTTATCACAAAATAAAAATAATAAAATGAAAATTATTTTGAATACTTTTTATAACATAAAGAATTTAGTTTATTAAAAATGCAAAGTATATATATATATATTTTTGATTGTGTAAAGTTAGGCTGGTTGAGATTTAAAATTCTATTCAAGATTCAAAATTTTTTAAATGTTACAAAATTTTTAAAATGTGATAATTTTAAAAGATTATAGAATTCAAAATTTTTAACTGATATTTTGTATTTTAAAACAGATAGATTATATGAGGAAATATCTGTTTTAGTACTTTTAGAAAAAAAAGGAAAAAATTGAACATAGTTTTTCATTCTAACACATTTGTAAAAACACTTTGTGATTGAAATTGAACAAATTGTAGAAATTATAACTCCGAGATCCCACAAGTGTGCGTATAAGAAGTTAAGTGGCAAAAGTGTAAGACTTTTTAAATGTGATATAGTTGTAAAAGATTTTATAAGTTTCTTTTTTGATTATTTCGTTTTTTTAAAGGCACAAGATAACGGAAATTACCAAAATTAGTATTTTTTAATTTTATAATTTTTTCTGAATGGGATAGTACATTTAAATGTCAAGAAAAGTTGAGCTGAATAATTCTTATTTTCAATATATTGAAAAAAAATCTTTATATCATTAAGACCTAAGTTGAATTTGTTTAAATTTTGATAAAGAAATAAAAATTAATTTTCAGGTATTACAAACATCTATAATGATTTTGCTTAAATGCACTTTTTGAACAAGAACTACAGTCAAAGATCTATAATCCGCGCACCCATAATCTGCAATTTTCTATAATTCGCATTGTTTTACGAATGTAAACAGTGAAATAAACAGTTAAGAAAATGCACAAATTTGTGTTCCAAAAATTATTTTAAAACAAATAACAAAAAAATTTTTAAAAAAATTAATAATAAAACATCTAAATTTATATTTTATTCTATTAATAGTAAAAAACAAACTTTATTATAGAAAATATAAATGATTATTTTTATTTAAATGCACATATATATCAATTTTCTTAATAAAATAACTTTAAAAAGGCATTTTTTGAGATAGAATGTGACATTAATTACAGTAGACTCCCTCAAATCCGCACAGCTTGGGACTAGGGGTTGTGCGGATTTTAGAATTTTGCGGATTTCTGGTCATTGCTTTGTTTACATTTTTTAAACAGTAATTTGAATGTAATTAATAGTGCATTCGCAACTATAATGAATGCTTATAATATAATAAAATATTAAAATAAGTAATGAACTAAAAATAATAAAAAATTAGATAATTTTTTAAATGATTAAAGTTCTAATAGCAAAGGTCAAGTTAATAATCAATAGTATATGATTAAATATTCATTATAAAGATTAATATTTTTCCAAAATTATTCAACAAAACTTGCCTCATAAAAGTACATTACTAATTCACATAACAAAAAATCATAAAATAAGGATTTTTTTTTCAAGTTTAGCCAAGCTTAATAACCAAAATATCTTGATAATGCATAATATATTTGGTAAGAAGATTGTAATTACCAGGAATATCAGCAATATCTTGAATTTTTTCAAAAAAATATATTTCTTTATGAAAAAAACATGAATAGAGTATTATTAAGAAAATTACAAATTAAAAAATATATGAAATTGATACAAAACTAAAAAAAAATCAAATTTTGTCCCAATATCCAAACTGAAATTTTATTTGTTTACATCCATAAAATATGTGCGGATTTTAGAGAGTTGCGGATTTCTGGTTTGCGGATTTGAGGCAGTCTACTGCATTAGATTTCTTACTTTTCTTTCCATATCATACTGATTATAGCATTAAAATTCTGTCTAGGAATAATAAAATAACACATAATCCATAATACTGTATAATCCGCAATGTCCCATAAATCGCACAACCTTTGGCCCCAGCTTGTGCGGATTATAGAACTTTGACTGTATGTATTCAGAACGGCCGATCTAGCAATGCTGGGGAAACAAAACGCAGTACTTGCATAGAGGCAAGTGTTGACCATCTTCACCCATAATTGTTCAGTTGAGCATCGTTTATGTTCTGCGTAAGATGTGTTTTAGAAAGTGCTTGTTCAGTGTGTTGGTTCTTAACTGAGAACAGGAAAATGGATGAACAAAACATCAGTTTAAAGTTTGGTTTTAAGATTTGCAAGATACCTAAAGAAATTCATGAGGGGTGGTGCAAATTGAACATCCACCATACTCGACAGATGTCAATCCTCCAAACTTCTTCCTATTTCCACGAATCAAACTCTCTATGAAAGAGATTTGATCATATTGTTGACATCCAACGAAATGTGACGAAGCTTTTGAACACCATCACAAAAGAACACTTCTTGCAAATTTTACAGGGCATTGTATAGATCTCAGTGGTGCATAGTTTTGGGAGGTGACTATTTCAATGAATGTTATGGTAACTTTCGTTAATATTTCCTCTACATTAATGTAACAAGACAATTCACCGAACTTCATTGTCAGAGGTAGTACTTTTCCATGACCAATGAAAAAAAAAAAAATATTCTTTATCTGGGATGTCAAATATTTCTCTCAGTACACTGCATTAGCAGTTATGATCTTTTATTCAAAATAAAGTTTATTTTTAAGAAATAACTAGAATGATTCAACTAGCAATTGAATTCTTACATTTTCTTTTAAGAAATATGGTGCATTGTCACTCCTCTAAAATTGCAAAGATTTAAAATTCACTTTGCTCATAAACGACTAAACTAAAAAATATGATATGAAATATCTTTAGATCTTTTTGCAAAAAACAAGTTTACTGAACATTTTAATGTTTTTTTCTTGATCTAATTTTTACTTCAGAATTTTAAACAAATTAATTTTTGAGTTTCTGTATCAAGAATGTTTGCTTTTTTTTGTATAGATATCAATATCTTAAGTATTTAAAAAAATTTTAAGTTCACTGACTTCTTATTATTTAAATTTTTGAGTAATGACTCAGTCAACATTTTTTAGGGATGCATCAAATATTCAGTATTCGGCCATGTTATCGAATATTCGGTTAGGCCAAATATCAAACTATTCTTTTAAGCTGAATATTCAGCTTGGCCGAATATGAAATTATTCAGCCACCCGAATATTCGATTTAGCCGAATCCAATACTTAATAAAACCTTTTAAAACACATTTTTAACAATTTTTATTTTTAGCTGACAATTTATTAATATATTTAAAATAATTATAGAAAGAAAATCATATGTGAATAAAGTAGAATGTTTTTACATTATTTATTTGTTGTTTGTAAAGTATAACTTAAGAAAATTAACTCACTATTAATTTATTAATTAATAATGAGAAGGATTAAAATGGTTATTTATTAGGATTTTCCTTTACTTTTCCCAAATAAAAGCCCTTAAACAAGAAAGAAAAACTTTTGAGAATAGTAATAGCTATAGAGACAATTTTTGTTCATGAAACTATAATCATAATTAACTTATTGAGTGATAAATACATTGTATTTCATCTCACTCCAGATCAAACTTGTGTTTTCGTTTGTTGCATTAACTATAAATAAGTACCATAACTATATTTTCAACTCACATGCTTTGAAAATAGCAAATAGCATAGAAATATGATATGATGGGAACGGTGTAAAATGTCATCATTCATAAGAAAAGAACTATGAGCTAGACATTCCTTTTTTGAGAATTAAATTGAAAGTATTTGTACATTATATTGAAAAAAAATCTGCCTTGAGTTATTGAAAAAGGACAATTAAGGGACTGTAAAAGTTTCTCTTCGACCATTTTTCATTATTTCTCTTTGATTTTAAAATGCTTATTTTAATTCATAGAAAAAACCACGAAATTTAGAATTTTATTAATTGAAAAAAGCATCATAATCGGGTCTCTTAAATAACTCAACATTGATTTTTTTCAATACTAAATGTTCCTATCAAAAACCCTTGTTTATCAGAAAGTAAGTTTCCTTTACGAAATATTATGTAAGATTGTATAAAAAAAATAACATTTTAATACCTTTAAACTTTGAAATATAAAAAGTATTTGGAAAGCTGAATATTCGGTATTCGGCCCAACAGTTATTTTTTGGCTAGCTGAATATTTGGTATTCGGTTCAGCTGTCGGACGAATCTTCGACATTCGGTATTCGGCCAAAATTAAAATTTGGTGCATCCCTTTATTTTTTTATATAAAATTTGCAAATAACGAAAAAAGGGTTGATGCCATTGAAAAACACCTTGACCAAAATCCTAAAATGATCTTTTTATGTTATTAATGACAGTAACTAATTTATCTTTATTCAAAGAAGATATTTTATGCTAAATATTGAATACTTTTAATAAATTATTTTACTGCTAAACTTAAATTTTCAAGTTTTATCTTTTGAGCCAAGAGATAGAGATATTTTCTCTCTTTGTATTAATTTTCATCCTACATGCATACAAATATGACTCAGCAGCACTATGTATGATGGTGATTCTTGAAATAATGCGATAAAAGTAGAAATTATTTATATAAAAGGATTTGAAACACATTACGAAAAAGAGAAAACAACAGATTTGATCTAAAGATTTTTTTGTGTATGTGTGTGTGTAGCAGAAAAAAATATGTTTGTTTTAAAATACTTTGTTCAAATTAATGTAAACAAAATAAGTATTAAATCATAGAAATTTAAATATCGGTTAAAGCATTAAATTACAACATCTTAGTTTGTCTTTATTTCTTTTTTGCAGTAAAATTCATAGACAATTTTTAATTATATTATAATGTAAGCAGACTTTTTACCAAGAAAAAAAGATTTAACAGTTTACACATAAATGCATTTATGTTCTACTCTTTTAATACAGATTAATAATAAAGGATGTTTGCATTTTAAAATAAAAAAATACTTAATGCTGGTACTTTTTTCCAAACTGTCGTCCATTCTCCTTTTAGGATTTTGTCAATCTGAATGTGTTATAATTTTTATAATTTTTTCCAGTTATGTTTACTTCCTCTTTGCATGGATCACATCCATTAATCAAATATAATTAGAGACAATTCTCATTCTAGAGACACTACTTCATTTTGCTTATTGAAGTACTAAAATTGAATTTATAAGGATTTTCCCTGATAAAAATTTCTATGATATTTTGTTGAAAGAAGATGTATTTACCAAAATAATTTATTCTTTCATACAAAAAAAAAAAAAAAAAAAAAAAAAAAAAAAAAGATTAAAGGTTTCCATAATATATTATAAGATAAAATTACAATATATTGTATGATACGATCGCTTTGCACATAGAATTGTGTTATTCTGACTGCTTTTGACAATTTCTAATTCTAATAGATTTATATTAATCTCTATCGCAAGCAAAAGAAAATTATGTATAATGAAATTTTAATAAAGATATGCAACCATAGATAAAAATAAAACATTCCTGAGCCAAAAAATCGTTTTTTTTTTTTTTTTTTTTAAATGGCAGTAGAACCTTTTTATTCTCAGGTGATAATATACCTATTTTTGTTGTTATTTGTATTATTTATTGAGCATTTATAAATCAGAAAGCGTGTTTTTTTTTAAATTATACGATTATTGCTTTTTGTAGTTCAATACAACACAGTGGCACTACTTAAAACATACATAATTATGTTAAAAGCACACATTTTAGATCATTTTAAAATGATTTTTCTCAATATTTTTCAATTTTCAACTTCTTTGCATTTTTATACAGTAGACTCCCTCAAATCTGCACAGCTTGGGACCAGATGTTGTGTGAATTTGAAAATTTTGTGAATTTCTGGTCATTGATTTGTCCAATTTTTTAAAAGGGCGATTCTCAGAAAATTGAGCATAAGAAGGCAATTTTTAATTTAATAAAATATAATTTTTTACATATTTTTTTAAAAAATAGACATTCTAAGGCATATGAAAACAATCTCTTATAATTTTCATTGCCAAATTAATACTTTCTATTACAAAAATAATATAAGACTCCTCATAACATTAAAAATAAGTAAGTTTTCAGATCAAATTTCATATTTATAATTTAAATTTCTTACCATACCTGATGACGATTTTTATTCAAATTTAGAAGGGGATGGTATGAGCTACTTAAATGCACAAAAAAAAAATTCCTTTTGAAAAATAATTATCATTCGAAAAAATTCTTAACAAAATATCTCTTTCAAAATGTCCCGTGTGTTACTTTAGAAGGTACTTTTTAGTATATAAAACTTATATAAATGAAATAAACAAAACACATCCTGGTACAAAATACATTCATATAATACTTTAATATTTGATATGTTTAGGGTATACAGATTAATTAACAAATATGTAGGAACTAAAAAGTTTTTGTCCCGTGCATTACTTGTCCAGTGCGTTGCTATTATCTTATAGTTCACTGAAGATAAATTGTCCTCTACTTCCTGCAACTACAAGTGGATTAATGGCTTTGACCACACTTTCTCGTACATACCACAACTTGTCCGCTTTTTCTGGTTATTTCCAGGTATTTAGACCAGCTTTGACCATAACATTTACTTCAAACTCATCACCATTTGCGTTTGCATCAACAATTTCCCCTGGAAAGGTGTTAGAGTCATAAATCACTAGCACTCAATTCCCTACAGTGAGATCAGAGGTTGATTTCTGGAAGTTATTTTCTATCAATTCAACTTCTTGTAAAGCATTGTAGTATAAGCGAAGGCTTTGATTTGGAACTGATTTGATCGCATGACATTTTTTAATGCCTGAAATTGAAACAGCTTCTTCCCATGCACTCTCATTTCTTTGAATTTCTTTATCTTCAATGAAAATTACAGTAGTAGTTGGCATTAGACCCCTTACAACATCTGCAAAATCCTTGGCATTTTGAACTATGACTGCAGAACTACCCTTACTCATCACATCAGTTCTCACCAGTGACTTTGCATGCCCACCGATTCCATCAACAATTTCTTTGCCATGTGATGTGGCTGTGTATTTCCACAAAAAAGTCTTCCTATACTTTTTACTTAACTGTGACAAGAATAGGGCCATGAATCTGTTTTTGAACTCCGATGATGGACCATCTGTCCAAATAATTTCTTCAATATCAATCATCTCAGGAGATTTTGGCTTCAGCTCATGTTCATATAGATATTCTATGAATGCCTTGATTGTGTTTTTCTCCTTTTCTTTAGTATCTGAGCATATAAGGTATGTTTTACATTCACCGCAATGTATTGAAGCACCTGTGAATAAAGTCACACGGTTACGAGTCCAAAGTGCACTTTGAATCTCATTCTGATATTCACAGCCATAATTCATTGCAAAGTCTAGTTGTAGTACCCTTACACGATGATTTTCCTTATCTTTGGAGAAATCTGCAGCCTGAATTCGTTTAACATTTATGTGTGAGCTGAATTTATTGAATGTGTTCTTGAGATGATCAAGGAGTTCTCCAGTAGACCAACTTTTGATTGAACATATCAATCTTTTGTTTTCTGACTTCTCCCACTCTTTCCATGTAACTTCTTTAGCCAACTCAATGTCTGGAAGTGTAATCTTTTGGCCATGCTTGCATTCATCACACACTCCATTCCAACAATCAGAATTTACTGTATCATCACAAAGGTTAGCATTCCAAAATTCAGAACTGTATGGAATTTTCAATGCTGACAGTTTCAGGAACAAATTCTCACACACTATACATTTGCACTGATCTGCTGGTGTCTCATGTAGAAGCAGTACATTTTCCAGACGCATCTTACAAAATGTCGAAAATCCAATGGACATTTCAGAATTCAACTCTCTAAATAAACAAAAGGCTTCCTTCATGAACATAGTTAAATAATATTTTTTTAGTTTAATTTTCTTTCCATCTTTCCACACAATAATTTCATCCTTAATGCCTGGGCAAGTGTAAACAATGTCTAGTCGTTGAAAAAACTGTTCCTCAGCTGTTTCTTTAACTGTTTTGAACCTTTCCCGCTCCATATTCTCACTAGGAACATTAATATCAAAACCAACCTGCTTGGCTAATTTTGCAACTACAGCCTGTTTTTCTTGGTGATTTTGGCAGGGATGTAGCAGCTCTCTTAACAGCTTTTCCAAATGTTTGTGGGGAAGTGTATGATCCTAATCCTTTTGATAAATGTACAGAAGAAGTTTGATTCATTTCGTTTTTTCTGTCTGTATATATGTTTGCGTTCTCTTTCTCTTTTACGGTACTCCTCTTGCAATCTTTTATCTCCTTTGAACTTTTCTTTTTCTAATGCTCTTACTATACGCATCCTGTTCATATTTTTTTCTCTTACCCTATCCTTGTGTTTTTCCCTATACCTCTTCATTTTCTCAGTATTACTCATTTTAACATTTTTTGTATATTTTCATCCATCAATAAATCTTATCTGACCACTTTTTGCCTCACAAATGACTTGCATGCAGTAAACAAAGGATTCCCGCCTTTTTTGGTGTTGTCAATTATAAACTATGTATATTTTAAATTATTTATATATTATGTATTTAAATCAATGAATTATTACTAGCAAAAGCCATGCTTCGTCTGGATTCATGAAGCATTATTTTATAAAACAGATATTTGAAAGTAACAATATTTTTTTAATATTATTTTTGCATCTTTATTTAAAAAAAAAAAAAAAAAGTTATTTTATGTTTTGGCACATTTTAACTTTTTATTTATGTTGTAAGACTGGCATAATAAAATATTTTCGAAGCAAACTTTTACAAAATATTTTTAAATATTCAACTAAAAGCTCTTTTAAAGATGTTTTTACAATTTCCAGTAGCTACTGGTGTTTTTTAAAGTTGTTTGAAATATGCATGTTTCCAATCTTTGTAATTAACATCAAATAATCTTTGATAGCTATTTTAGAATAATATATTTGAAGAGAGCTTGAAGAAAGTTACTTCTTCAAAATCCTATTTTCTGGAAAAACATTTGAAATCTGCTCTCGTTGATACTGTGAATTTTTAACTGTAAAACTTTTTATTCTAATTTCTTCGTTTTTATACATGTTAGCGTATGAGAATTTTTGATATTGTAGAATTTTTTGTAAGGAAAATGTCTATTAAATGCTTAATTTTGAAGGATTTTCCCTCTCAACAACATTACGTATGTTTTTAAGCCAACTGGTATCTATATACCCTCAATATTTACAATTGCTTCATCTAATGTTAAACCTTGGGATTTATGAATTGTAATAGCAAAAGCTAATTGCAGAAGAAATTCTTTCCTTGAGCAATTTATGCTTCCATTTTTCTAGAATTTAATTATTGGGGGAATTGGTATGCACCAATCCTTATAAGTTAAATTACTGCAGTATTCAAATTTATCCATGATTATTCGCGATATCTGCTCTGGTGGCTTGTGATCTTCTTTAATACATGCAACAAAGTCTAAAGTCCCGTTCACTAAACCTTTTTCGGTCCACAAATAAGAACGTAACATTACTTTAGATCCAAATGATAAAGTAAGAAATGGTTAATGTCCATTTGTCGTTTCTGAATCGGCCAACTTTGCTTTAGTACATATATAAAGAGCTTGAATCGAAGTAACAACTTCACGCAGTTCTTTTAATTTTTCATTTATATAACAAATTTAACAATTAGTTTTATTTGTTTACCGTAAAATACCGTTAATCCGCCCCCCCAAACGAAAAGAAAAATCGTACAATAGTTAGAGGGGGGCGCATACACGAGATTTTTTTCGCGGTCGTTCAACAAAATTTATAGGAATGAATCATCATGAAATGAATGATTCGTTGAATGAATCATGAATTTTGATACTTAAAAAAATTAGGGTTCTTTTTATTTAAAAACGTAAATTCTGTCGAAAAAACGCAGAATAAAGGAGAAATTAGTAAAAAAAGCCAAAACAAGCATGAAATCAATTAAAAAATCTTGAAAAAACGCACATTTCATCAAAGATTCATGATTCATTCATTTCAAAATGATTCATCCCACTTTCAATTACCTTTGAGAATCGGGAGGGAGGGCGCTTTCTCGGGATTTTTTGAAAAGTTCAAATTCTTTATAAAGTGGGGAGGGGGCGTTTGATCGGGAAGGGCGGATTAACGGTATTTTACGGTACTATTCTTTTGTTGCCACTTTACAAAAAAAAAAAAAAATCCATAATACAATTTTTTTTAAATGTTTAAGTGTTATCTGTGCAAACGATTTTGCGGAATAATGAAATCATATTTTATTTATTAAATTAATCATGATTCTATCTATAATTACTTACTCCATGATGTATATATTTTTTTCTGAAAATGTACGTGTTTCATTTTATTTATTTGCTGAAATGCGTCCGTATTGGAAATGGATGTAAAATAAATTAATTAAAATAATAATTTTTTTAACGTTTTACTGTAAGAAAAAAATTATATTGTGCAAATCTTCAGATCATAATTTATTTTTGTGTTTAATTTGAAGTTAAAATATTGAATAGTTTTTTTTTGTAAAGTGTACGACAAAATGTAATTTGAGTGGCCTAGTAGAGGATTCGCTTCGCTCATCCTAATTAAAATCATTATTAAATAATAAATTATCCTTATATTACATGAATGCATTTCAATGATTATAGCATTAATTTCATTTAATTATTAATTTAATATTAAATATAATTGTTCTTAATATTAAATTACTAAACTAATAATTAAATCAAATTGTTACAATGGTCATTGGAGTAAATTCATATATTTTCTGTTATACTGCAAGTTTACTTATGTAATTTCATGTCCCGTGCGTTATGTCCTGTGTGTTACTTTACACAATAATGAAACATCATTCCATGTTATAGCATAAGAGATTGTTTGAAACAATTAACTCATTTAACATGTACAAAATTGTCCCTTCTAAGATATAATTGCTCAGTAATTAAATTATTTGCACATACTTCACAGAAATATTGTTCAAAAGTTTGATTTAATTTTATTCTATTCCGTGTGATGCCCCGTGCGTTACACACAATTTTTTATTGCTTCCAGCTAACCAGGGTTTTCAGAAAATACTGCTGTTGAGGAATAATACATGCCTTGAAGTACTACCAAAACATAATAATTTGTCACATTTTTTTATGAATATTAACTTGGACAAATAACAAAATTAACTTGTAATTGTCCCGTGCGTTACCCAGAGAATCATCCAAAACAGTAATTTGAATGAAATTAATAATGCAATTGAAACTATAATTTAAATGCTTACACTAGAGTAAAATATTAAAATAAGTAATAAACTAAAATAATAAAAATTTAGATAATTTTTAAAATGATTAAAATATTAAAAGCAAAGGTCTAGTTAATAATCACTAATGTATGGTTAAATATTCATTATAAAGATTAAATGTATTTTTCCTTAATTATTCAATGAAACTTGCCTCATAAAAGTATGTTACTCATTCACATCAAAATCATAAAATAAGGAAGTTTTATTTCAGGTTTAACCAGACTTAATAACTAAAAAAGCTTGATTAACACACAAATATATTTCGTAAGAAAATTGTGATTACCAATGATATCTGGAATACCTTTAATTTTTTCAGAAAGAAATTTATTCTTCCTTCTCTAAAAAACATGAATTCAGTAATATTAAAAAAAATTACAATTTAAAAAATATATGGAATTAATATAAAATTAAAATAGTCAAATTATGTCCCTATATCTGAACTGAATGTTTCATTGTTTACATCCATAAATTATCAGTGGATTTTAGAGAGTTGTGTATTTTAGGGTTGTGGATTTTGGGGTTGCGGAATTGAAGGAGTTCTGCTGTATTGCCATAGTAATAAGTGAATATGTTTTTATTACTTATCTGAACTCATTTTAATTTCAAAACTTTTGTAATCAGTAATTTTCTATAATCCAGAATTGTAATGATTCTGGATTAAAGAAGTTGTACTGTATACCAACCAATGTATGAAGAATACATCCCAGGGTCTGATTAACTTCTGAAGCACATTGTCATTTCGGGGGCCCTTTCAATCAGAAAAAGTTTTTAAAATTTGACATATCAAGAAACTTACCAATGCTACAAATGTTATTTCAAAATGTGGCTCAGTTGAGAATCACCCATATTTCATTAAACAATCTTTTTAATTTCTCTTATACAAAAACTGGATACAGAAAAATATGCAAAAATGATTCAACAACAAGAATGTAAATTGGATGAAAAAATTTAGATAACATAAATTATCAATATTTTGAAACATTTTTTTTTTCAATTTGGCAACAATTTAATTATTGATATTTTATACTGTGCATGCCCCACATTCAATAATATTCAAATTCAATATCTCAAATAGACATCAATCTAACATTACAATATCATAAAAATAGATTCAATTTAAAATTTGGAGGGCCTGTTTTTTCAATTTAGGACTTCTTCAATATTTCTAAGGAGGCATATGCTCCTTGTGCCTATTTAGTAATCAAGACCTGCCCCCCCCCCCCCTCCCCAACAATCGATTCAATTATTCCCATTTAAATCCACAAGAAAAACAAATATGCATTAATATACATAAAAAACAATTTTTGAAACCTGCTCTGAAAGTAACTTAGAAAACTAAAAAATGGAAAAAACATAAATCTTGATAAAAATTTAAATTTTTAAATATTTTTAAGTCGTCAGAAGACATGAATGGATTTAAAAGAAAAGGTGCATACTAATATACATATAAAACAGCTTTATCCCCTGCTCCCCATACAGTTTTGATTTTTCACACATCGATTTTTCAATCCACTCTACTATACATCTAGCCAATAGCAGACTACTTTCACTTTGCACTCAATCATTTTCACTTGACTCATGGTGCCATACTAGTTTTTAAAAACTTGATGCTATTACATCAGAAATTGAAAATACATACATTTTAAAAAATCAACCAAAATTAACTAACATTGGAAAAACTGAACTCTGTAGAATAAATATTTTAATGTCAATAAAAATAGATATTTTGACATTTAAAAAATATATTTTTTGTCACTTGTAAAATGGAGATAATATATATAATAAAATATACATATGAAAATATATTTTTTATTTACGTTTTTAAAAGACAAAGATTGCAGAAACAGTACAATTTCCTAAATTATTTATAAATCGAAAATTTGACCCCCTAATTCAGTATTTTCAAAATTTACTAAATTCTCTTCACAGTATAAGAATGTGAACTATCAGTGATAAATTCTAACTTTTTTCCCTGATGTAACTACCTTCATCCCACAACAGGGGATATGAGATTTTAGGAATATTAATAGTGAAAAAGTGGAATTTCCTCTTCGGGTAAGCAGAAATCATTCCCAGGGGAAATGTATGGATTTAATACTGTAAACTAAATTTAATGTATAATTTTTGGCATTACTTGGTTACGCCATCGAGTGATTTTGCCAAATTATACAAATCGCCAAACTAATAGCCTACATATAACATAGTGACATAATTTTTTATTTTAAATAACGAAAAAACAACTAATTAGTAGAATATTAATAAAAATACAAATAAAAAGTCGAAATGAAAATTACTTAATGTTTTAAACATGTGTATCATATTTAATGTCATTGAATGTGACATTCACGATCATTCATTATTGGTATTTAATCTTATAGTTTGGAGATAGTTTTTTGGTTGACAAGTTAACCAAGTAGTACCTAATTTTTAATTACATGTTTCAATAATAAAACATGTTAGTTCATAATCTTAAGGTCTTGCTAATAAAAATGTTTCATTTTGAAAAAATATAAACAGATTTTGAGCAATTTAAAAAGAAATTAAAATTAAATCAGTCATTACACTGATTTGGACTGTTAGGCTTGAGAACATTATATTTAGAGGTTATATTTAGAGCTACATTTATATTTGAAATGATTACAATAAAATCAGATAGTAATATATTTGTTTACAATAACTTTGATAACAAAAACAATGAGTATTTTTTCAAGGTAAGCAAGAAAAATATACTGCATTTAGAGAAAAATCTGTTCAGAGCCGAGATGCCCCAAAACAACTTAATGCCATTTCAGAAAGACGCATTTTTGATTAACAATGACAAAGAAATAAAAGTTTACACTTTATTTTTAATTTTAATAAACTAAATAAAAAATTCAATTATTTCATGCTGTCATCTATGATGATTCTTGAAACTTGATATGATTAATGTAGTAATTTTGTTCCTCAGAACTTTAAAATCCAAATGTGTTACTTTTTTTATAAACGTTTTCATCATTTTATGGTCGAATAGGGTTGAAATTGGCAAATGAAAATAAACCCATGTTAAAAAATGAAATTATAAAAGTGTGATATCACAAGACAGTAATATAAAATTTCTTGAGTTTCAAATATTTATACATTTTATAGTTACTAATCTTGTTTTTAATGTTCCTAAAATTTTTATTTGGCCTTTTAAATTTGTTTATTAAAGCATTTTTAAAAATTCATAATTTTTTTTTTGAAATATTTTTATGTTTATTATTTTTTCAAGATTTTTTGTCTTGGTTTTAATATTAAACTTGCATGATAAGTTAATCGCTATTATTTCTCTGGTTGAGGAAAAAACCATCTCCACCAACCATGCTTAAACATAAATATCACATTCACTGAACATTATGTACGTTACGCGTGCTTAATACGTAATCTTATGATTTTCAATTTGATGTTTTATTTCATTTCACTAGTTAATTTATTCTTTCTTTATTTAAAAGAAATTTTATGTCATTTTGTATAATTTAATGAGTAATGTGGCCTTAATATAATTTGGCAAAACTGGCTGACTGGTTAATCAAGTACAAGTACTACCGATAAATCTTGCATTAAGAAGAATTAAATTCTTGCATTAAATAAGAAGGAAATATTTTAAAGAGAAGAACATAAATACCTAAAACTTTAAATAAATTAGCTTCAAAGAAAATGATATCTATATGATGATAATTAGGACTAACGCAACTACGCAAAGAATCACAACTTTCGTTTACAAATTATTAATATTTCTCTGCTTTTTTTGTGAATTAAATGAAAAATAAAGTTAATCAGTCTCAGAAATATTGTTTTATGATGGCAAATAATAAAAATACCATAAGAAAGTAGCGACGAAATACTCAAATAGTAAATTATGGAACAGTTGCAATAGTTAAAACTTAGGTTGCAGGTTACAAGGATAGATGGCAGCATGGGAAAAGTATTCAAACATAGCTCGAAGACTACACAGTAGAGATGTGTCATTTGTTAAAGAACAGAGCAGTTTGGCTTTTCACCCAAACTCTCTACGCAACACCAGCTTTGGAGGGTAACTGAACTCATTCACGAGGGTTTTCTAAACAGACAAAATACTGGTGTTGTATTCATAGACATTGCTAAAGCCTTTGATAGAGTTTGGTATGAAGCTCTAATCTATAAACTCATTCGACTTAATGTAAACCCTCAACTTATTCTCATTATATATAATTATCTTAAAAATAGATCATTTTCTGTTAGAGTAAACCATTCTATTTCTTCTTTTCGCATAATCGAGGCAGAAGTTCCCCAAGGGGGATTATTAAGCACCTGGCTCTTCAACATCTACATTAATGATATACCTCAGATTCCCTGCATCCTCTTAGCATTATATGCGGATGACACGGCCATACTTTTCAGAAACATATCACTACACATTGTGATTGAACAACTCCAATCCTACCTCCATATTCTTTCTGTTTGGCTGAGAAATTGGCGTATTAAAGTAAATGCTTCTAAAAGTGCTGCCATGATTTTCTCAAAAACTCCTATCACCCCTGACATTAATCTTACTCTTAATGATGAAGATATACCCTGGGTCAACGATTATAAATATCTGGGAATTTACCTAGACTCCAAATTAAACTGGGCACGGCAGATTTGTGACATACGCTGTAAAACTACCATTGCCAAGTCCTCCCTCAATTCTTTATTAGCTAGACATAGCTGTCTGTCAATTCCAAACAAGTTACTGCTTTATAAAGCCTTTATCAGATCTACCATGACTTATGGGTCAATTGTTTAGAGATCTGTATGAGAAACTCAACTACGAAAACTTCAAATCATGCAAAATACTATTTTAAGGCAGATTGTAAATGCAACTACGTTCGTCCGGAATGATGTCATTCATAAAGATCTCAAAATTCGGCCAATTTCTCAAGTTATTAAAAAACTTGCTAAATATTTCCATAGAGATCGTTTTCTTATACCCAACATTGCGTTGCGGTCAATAAAGCCATACAATATTAATGACTCAAATGGTAAAAAAAGACCGCTTGTCATCCTAAGTCAAGATGATCTTTTTGCTCCACCTTCTAAACGAAGACGGCAAGAACCACCTTAAATGTATTGTTGTGGTTATTCTAAATTTTATTTCTTTATGTATGTATTTATCCTTTATTTTAATATATATTCTCTTATTTTTTCTCTGTTTTATTTTAATTAGTATTTCTGACATTGTTCCTGCCTATACATTTGGCATCGGATTTAATCTACTTTCTTATTAAAAAAAAAATATTTAAAAAAAAAATCCTATTGTACTGTTTTTTACTGCTATTTATTCTTTTTTTTTTAAAAAAATTCATTATTGTTTTATTTAATTTCTATATATATTTAAATTCCATATATTTAACTGGCTCTGGGAGCCCCTTTCTATTTTTCCCTTACCCTCTGTTTGCTTCGACCAACCCAATGCTATGGAGTTTGTATGCAAATTCTACCAATATGCTAAAGATCTACGCATCAAGACAATTCGACTGATCACCATCGATGGGAAGTAAACGAGAGCATTGCGACTCTCGTAGGAATTCCAGAAGACATCTGCATTGGTTCATTGGTTGTTAAAGAACGAATCGAAAGGAACGAGTCTGACAGTGGATTTAAAAAAACGATTCCTTTCTGTAAAAAAGATTCGTTCCTTTTCGGAAAACGATTCCGTAAAAGAGCGAATCCTCGGACTCGTTCCAAAATTAAACGACTCCGAAAAGGACCGATTTCTCAGATTCGTTCCGAAATGAAACGACTCCAAAAATGAACGAATCATTGGACTCGTTCCGAAATGAAGCAACTGCGAAAAGGACCGAATTCTCGGACTCGTTCCGAAATGAAGCGTCTGCGAAAAGGACCAATCCCTCGGACTCGTTCCGAAATGAAACGACTCCGAAAATCACCGATTTCTCGGAATCGCTCCGAAATGTACCAACGCCGAGGAATCGGTCCTTTTTGGAACAATTCCGAAATGCACCGAATCCAGAAAGATCCTATTCTTCGGAGCAGTGTTGAATTCATACACTTTTCTCCGGGAGGGACTTCTGTGGCTCCGAGGGGGGGGGCAAAAAGCGTTCCGGGGGGGAGAAAATTACAGGGTTTTACCATTGAAAATAAAATCTCAAAATTTCCAGGGGGGACATTTGATAGCTCCGGGGGGATGTCCCCCTCCGGGCCACCCCCTTAATTCAACACTGCCTCGGAGTCGGTTCGAAATTGACTAATTCAGAAAAAATCGGTTCTTCTTCTTGTCGATTGACTAGTTTTAACAAATAAAACTACGCTAATTTTCTTTAAAATAACATATTTTCATTTTATTAAAGCAGAGTGTATTGTCCAAATACCCTTCGAATGTGTTTGGAAAAAAATTATGTTGTGGGAGAAGGAGAGCTTTTAATAAACTATAACTGCACATTATATCCTCTTTAATATTATGTTTAGAAGATTAGAGGTATATTATTTTATTTCAATTAAGATATTGTCCGTTACAAACTATTTACTGTCATCTGTGACTTACCATTTGTCACTTAGTTACTTTACTATTTTAGTTTGTGCTAAATTAATCTATAAGAAATAATTTAAAAAATACTTTATATGTATTGGATTTTTTTCCACCTGAGCAAAAAAAAAATGCCCCAGCTAAGATTCGAACTGAGAAACTTGGCGTGCTTTTTCGGATGCATTCCCAGATCCGAAGGTAATGGAACACCATATAGATTTAGATACACTAATATTTTCTACTAGGTACAATAATAATATTAGTAAATATATCATGCAAAATGATTTTTTTTCAAATAAATTCTTTAAAAAAAAAAAAAAAAGTAAAACAAGGTTTAGAAAAAAAAAAATCTGATTCGAAGCAGTTTTGAATAATATAAGAAATACATTATTATGTCATAAAAATTGCATTTTAATCAGATAATAATAACTGAATTTTTATTATCATTTTAATAATTATAGAATTACGCACTTTCATGTATATTCCAGTTTCATGTTCCCCTCCCCCTCCTCAAGCATAATTTTAATTTGCGAATCCTCTTTGTCAAAAGAAAAATAAAACCAGCAACAAGCGCTTGAGTATCACTTTATTTCCACTATTTGGCACTTTGTTTTTCTCTCCTGAAAACGATGATTTAAAAAAAAAAAATCTTGAAACTCTCGAAGGTTGTTTTAATAACCTTACAATGAGATTTATTACAAAATAGAAAATTTATTTGAACAATAGTCCAGGCAATAAAGATCGTTTTGTGGCTCTACCTACCAAATTCATGGTAGTTCTGGAAAAAGATTTACTTTATGTTTTCTGGGTCGCTAAATCTGAAGTTTTAACTTTCCACCAAAATTTCTTCTGACAAACCCTTCCCCCCCACACAAATTTTGGTAAAAGCAGAATTGCATAATTTTGTGCTCGCAGTGTCGCGATGCATGTTGAGAGCCAGGCTCCACCCACCCCTTTCATCCTAAATAATAATGTCATGTATAGCATTTTTTGCAAATTTTTTCTACTTTCTGCATTTTTAGATAATTTCCCCTTAAAAAAATAAAATAAAATAAAAACAATATTGGCGATCATTTTACTAAAATTTTTGGAGTGGGTAAGAGGTATTTTGTTGAGAAGATACAAATTCAGATTCAGTGACCCTAAAACATAAAGTAAGAACTATTGAGAAGGATAACAGGAGAGCAAACACTAACGATGTGAGTAGTTACGTGGAATTGCATAACTTAGTGTACACAGTGCCAGGATGTTTGTTGAGAGGCAATCTCCCCCCTTATATAACTGTTTATAATGTTATGTGTCTTATTTGTTGCAAACTTTTTATCCTTTCTAGATAGTTTTTCACTAAAATAATAAAAAATTAATTTTTTAATTTTTTTTTTTTTTTAAGTGCATTTTGCTCAAATTTGGGAGGGGGGGAAATCGAAATGCCCCTCATTGATGGGGAGGGGAGAGAATTTTTGATGTGAAATTACAAATTCGGATTCAGTGACCCAAAAAAATCACACTTGAACTTATTCCATTCACATTACTGATTCTATTCGCATTTGATCTTATTCCGAAATAGACAGAGTCCTAGGAATTTTTAGGTAGATTTTGTATGAAATACTACCTATTGCGTCTCTCCTATGTTGGAATTTCTGAAAAAATTTTGCAGATCTACACCGATCATGACCTCTAGACCCTAAAACTAACATTAGTAAAAATATTTATCTACCTATATTTATTTATCTATATATATATATATGAAAGGATAAAACCTATAGCCATTTTAAAATTTAAAATTTAAATGCCCCTTCTTTTAACCTTAATTCTAATACTTAAAGCTAGTTTGCCCCTGTTAATGTTCTTTCCCAACCTAACATTTATTACTTTCAGAGATCATTTTTGGATGTTCTTTAAGATTAAAAAAGCTGACGTAAACGCAATTCTTAATTTGTAGGATCAGCAATGAAACCCTGGAAAACCGCGCCTAACAACGTCATAGTGCCCAGATATTTCTTAACCAATTAAAATCAGAGTAACACCCATTAGTTAGTATCGCGACCTGGTAGAAATAATGCAAATTAACGGCCTTTAAATAGCGGGAGCGCCTAAAACAAGCGGCTTTTTTGACCTAACACTTGCCTAATAAAATGCTGCCCAAATAAACGAACTTTTAAAAGAAAGCGTCAAGTTCCAGGGACCTGGTTTCTCCCAAAGATCTGCCAAAAAGGATTAATAAACCAGGCCCCAAGTGAAAATACTGTGTCGTTATTTGTCTCTCAATCACACCTCATGATTCAACAACAATAACGGCTTATCGATGGTAAAACACCAAAATCTTTCCCGGCCATTCGGACGATTGACTCGGCGCGATCTCCAAAGTCTTTCCCCGGCACCTACAAAGCTTGACGCGACGGATCTATGAGTTGTATCGCCCGAAGTCCCGCAGCTCTCCACGACTACATTACATGAATTCCCTCTCCTCGGATCGGATGGTGACGGAACTCCCACGAACGTAAGGCCAAGACTCGGGTTCCTTACATATATATATATCTATATATGTATATCACTTTCTTCTGGACATGATAATTTATAAATTCTGCTCTAATCTTCTCCAAACTGATATAAAATCAAGGGATATAAAATCTCGGTCAAGTTCCTTAATGGGCAAACTCGAACCAAGGTGTGGAAATAGGGAGGATTTTTGTGAAAAACGAAAAAACGCCATAGCTTCTTAGTTAAAATAGTTATCGAATCAGTTTAAAGTTTATATTACTTCTAAAAATTGGGCCAAAAGTTTATGCATGACAGAATTTTAATAAAGTTAAAAATGGGCTCAGAGGGGCGAAAAAAAACAAGGTTTTTGGGAGAGAAAATTCATAACTTCTTCAATTGTCAAGATATGGAATCCAATTAAATTTTTTATAAATGTTTTCAAAATTAATCTAAAACTTTTGTATTTACAAGTTTTTGGTGGGGGGGGGGGTGAAAAAAGAAAAAAATCCACAACTTAGTCAATTCTTAAGCTATCAAATCATATTAAATTTATTTTACATTTTCTCAATAGTATCTTACAATTTTTATGCTAACAAGTTTTTCATAGGACCAATTCTTACAGCAAAAATAAATTAAACAAAAATAAATTAAACAAAAATAGGAGTTGGAGGAAAAAAAACCCCTCAAATCCAAACTGCTTATATTCTTACTCATTTTTAAATTCATGTTTGATTTTAAACACATTTAAATGGCAGGTCCTCTTATTTAGAAATTATATAATGTTATATTGTTGTATTGACCAGTTTCTTCATAAAGGCAGAATTTATTTTTAAAAAGGCTGCCAAAATCAGAATTTCTGAAAAGTGATCGTGATTGAAAATTGAGTAAGTATACAAATAACAAATTGTGTTTTTTCTGACTCATTTTTAAATCCATTTTTACTGTTAAACGTATCCAATTTACAGGTCCTTTTATTTAGGAACTATGAAATGTGACGGTTTGGTTCTTTTTATAAAGGCAGAATATATTTCAAAAAAGGCTGCCAAAATGGGTACTTTGAACAGAATATCCCAAAGCAATCGTGTTTGAAAAATTGAGGTATTCAAAAAACAAAATTGTGTTTTTCTGACACACTTTTTAGCACTTTCCAAGAAAGTTGAAAAATGCTTAAAAAAATTCTGCAAACCAGAATTTTTTATAATTCAGAATCATCACAACCACTTTGATTCTGGATTAAAGAAGTTATGATGTAATAATCTTTTACAGGTACATATTGGAATAGATTACATTCTTCAGTAATGCAATCATTTTTTAGATTTGACTTATTTTTCAAATTTTAGTTAAAAATTTCTGTATTTCATTAGCGATTCATTTTATATTTTGAAAAAGTGTTTTCCTTTTTTATGTGTATTGTTGTCAGATTTTAAAAATGTGCAAACAATAAAGTTTCTAAGTAATTTTTAATTAAAAAAGATATTTACACATGAAACTCTCCTGTTCTAAAAAAAGTAACTAATGCTGTCACTGCTGATGTTAATGATTGTCTTGTGGCCTGAGATCCTCTTCATTAATATTAAGAAACCTATTACATTGAAAAATATGAAAATTAGTGGTATTATACAAAAACTTTTGACAAACACAATGAAGCAGATAATTTTTAAATAGAGGAATTATTTTAAGAGATATTAAATGTTAAATTTAATCAAAATCATTCTAATAAAAATGTTTTCTAGGTTCAAAATTATACAAAGGGATTTAATATAGTCAAAGTTCTATAATCTGCAGAAGTTGGGGACAAAGATTGTGCGGATTTTGGAATATTGGGGATTATAGAGTGTTATGGATTATACATCATTTTATTATTCTTGGACAGCATTTTAATTCAATAATCAGTATAATATGAAAAGATAAATATAAAATCTAATAATTAATTTAATAGGCTATCTCAATAAATGCCTTTATTAGCATTATTTTATTAAAAAATTGATACATATGTGCACTTAAATAAAAATAATTACATATGTTCCATAATACAGTTTGTTTTTCACTATTAAGAAAATAAAAGAGTTACATTGAAAGAAATAGATGTTTTATTATGATTTTTTTTCAATTTTTTTATTTATTTAAAAAAATATTTTTGGATCACAAATTTGTAAATTTCCTTAACTGTTATCCGTAAAGTAACACAAATTATAGAAAACAACAAATTGTGAGTGCGTGGATTATCAAACCTTGACTGTAATTTTTTCTAATGGCATTTTTTGAAAATTCCTGGTATGTAGAATACATTTATTTTTTTTTTAATTGAGAAATTTTTTGAAGGTTTATTTGTATTTTAAATTAAAATTTTTAACATTTCCATAGATATTTTTGACCCATTTTAAAATGGATTATTGTTTTATTTCGTTGCCAATTGTAAAAATTTCTCAAAGAAAATTATTTAAATAAAAAATTTGTTTACACATTGACTGTTATAAGCAGAAAAAAAAAATAAATTATATGATTACATGTTAAATACAGAAAAAATTGAAAATTAATTCATATTTCAAAAATAATATTTTTAACTATTGTAACCGATTCTAAGACAGCAGAAAGACAGTTTATAACACATATTTATTTCATTTATCAGAATAGAAATATTTTCCGGCGCATATTACAAAAAAAAAGAAAAGTTTTGTGAAAATTATGTCATGTTTAAAATCATTTTTTATAACTTTATTTAAAAAAAAAAAAAAAAAGTAAGCAAAGATCTTGCTGACTCAGTTCATTTTATATTTTAGTCAATTTTCAAGATTTTACTAATCTTATGTAATCAAGCATGAAAACATCAACTAACAGCAGCAGATTTGGTCTTAAAACCCCTCAGTAAAAAAGAAATGAAAGGAAATTCTCCTTGATTTTTAAATTATTAATTCATCCTTCATAATCTTTTTAAAGCCATTCAAATTAATATATTTTTGGAATCTGAGTAAGGGTTGGTGAGCACAGTAATTTGTATGAAGGCAGAGATCTAAGTATTAAAAAAAAATAATTTAACTACTACATGTAAAAAATATTTAATCTGGGTACAGCATCGTATTTTAAGTAAGCAAAGATCTTTAATGTGTACAAGTTGGAATCAAAGGTTAAGCAGATTATAGAATATTGGATAACAGTAGTGGATTACAGTGTATTGTGAGTAATTTTGTTTCTTTTCTGGAGAAAATTTTGTACTTATGTATTAACACCATCGCAACAGAAGTTGTGCTAAAGCCTCAATAAAGAGCAATCATGTCTGCATGTGTAAAAAACAAAACAAAAAAGCATTAAAAAATGACTTAAAAAATCAGCAAACAACAAGGAATCCAAAACATAACTGTGTGGGCATGCAAGTAACAAGATTGCTCTTTATTTACACATTAGCACAACTTTTACTGTAGTGGCGTTAATACGTAAGTACCAAAAACTGTAATGCTATTTTCAGTATAGTGTAATATAAGTATGAAATCAAATTTAATCTATTATTGCATAAAAGCTCATTTATTTAAAGAATAATATATATACACTGAAACTTGATAGATTATGAAAAGTAAGGTCGTTTTCCTGCAATTAATTGAAAAAAAAATTATGACCAGTTTTTCGAAGAATGTAATATTTTTTACCGAATAGAATGGCAAAAATTCTGACATTTATTTATGCTAATGAACAGGAATTATATAAAGTTGCATATTATCAATCCTTGAAAGTATTTTTATATCATATTTAAGAGAATTTTCTTATTGTTATAGTCCAAACACTGCATTAACGGAAATATATTTTGTTATAAATAAAGAAAGATGTTGAAAAAGAAAAAAAAGTTTTGAAATAAATTGTCATCTTTAAAAAACATTAATAGTAATTATGTCATGCACATAAGTGACAATCTTCCAGTTTTATTCAAATGGCTTAAACATTTTTCGAACAAGAAATTTTACTTAATGAACACAATGAAATAAATATGATATAGAAACAAGAGACATTCTAACATATAAATTTTCTGTGTTTGTTCAGACTGAAAAAAAAATAAGGATACAACATAATAAATAATTGTTAGTGCATAATACATACTCCTTCAATTGCTTTTAATGTGGCGATTGTAGAAGATGAAATATGACATTACTAAGAAAATAAAATACTGTAAGTAAGTGTTATTTTTGATAGACAGTGTTTCTTCTAGTATGAGAATACACAAGTATGTACCATTTTCCTGAATGTAAGAAAACAATAAACGTTGTTTAAAAAATCAGTGCAACCACAATCTTTTTGGCAAACGATCTAACTATATGAAGTTATTGGAATGTCAGATTATTGGCTTCTTAAATTGTTTTAATATTTTCGATAAATTTTGACGAAATTTATGTAGGACATCAGTATGCAATCAATTATTTAAAATATCTATTTACTTTCAAATGAACAAAATATAACTAGTCTATCAGCAACACAAAGTTTTAAAATTTAAATGTTGAAAAAAAATTTCGGACCACCAATTTGCTGTTCTTTCATTTAAATTTGAATAATATTTGACGAATTAATTAAAACAAATAAATGAAAGTATCTGCTATAGCAAAAATATTTTAATAATGCTTTAAATGATTGATTATCGGCAAAAAGCATATTGGGACAGATGGAAATTTGTACAGTTGTATGATCAAATCGCAGTTTGTATAACTGTTAGAGGATGAGTAATCAAAGAAACTATTTTAGATTAAAAATATTTTAGTAAAGATCGTGAAATAAATAAACTAATATTTTCAAAATTACCGGATAAGAGGGATAAGAGTGAAGAGAAGACGCCAAATACTAGTATGAATCATCGATTTTTACATTATGATTCATTCAATAGGAAGGACTCAAAAGAAGATTCATTCAATAAATAGGAAAATTCCTGCAACTATTTATTAATTAAACTGTTAATGATAAAGATCATGATAGTATAAATGGCGCTCCGCGCCATATACACTACGAATAGATCTCACAGAGGATGAGATAGAGAGAGAGAGAGAGAAACTGTTAATGTGACAGTATAGCTGCAACTTTTTTTTTTATTATCACTGGTCATAATTTGGCTATCTGACGAAATATTAACAGAAACAAGTTTTCCAATAAATTTTCGTGTTAGTTATCTAAAATTAATTTGCGTCGAATTTTAAACTCTAGGACATATTTCAGTGCTTTTCATTCTTCTTTTATAAATAAATGTTTTGTTAGGTTAATGATTGATTCATTGCTCATGAATGAATTCTTGTTACCCCTCATTTCTTTTGATTCATTCATTTTGTCGATGTCTTTTGTGATATCTAGTGCTACTATAACATAGTCAGCAGTCTTAGTGAAAATGAGGTGAAAACACATAGGAAATACAGTGGAGACTCTTATCCACGTCTCTGAACGATTGATGTCCTTTTGCATATTCAACCCCAAAGTGTCATTTACATTGCTCCATTTATAGAGATAATTACTTAATACCAATTAAGTTTAGCAACAGCCAAAGGCTTAGGAAGGATTATGTGATCGCTATTTCTTTATTGTCAGTTAATCACTATCTATACATCGAGAAAAAACACGAAAAATTACTCTTATCAAGTGCCAAATAGAAAAATGCTTTGCTTTAATGTGGTGTTGAAATTCGCTATTATTATTTAATAATTGTATGTAAAGTGTCACTGGCTTATCAATTATTTCTATGGACTAGAATCGAAATCTCATAGCAATTTAAAGTAATTATTTTCATAACGGTAGCTCAATGATAGCTGTTTTGAATTTTTACTTAAAATGTTAAAAAAATGGTCTGAAAAACTTATACATTTAGGATATATTCAGAATGTATTTAATTTCAATAGTTTCTCTAGCGCAATAATCAAATGTTTATATTATAGGTAATTACATCAAAGTACATTATTGTAAATCCTATAAAAAAACAATAAGGGATTAAAGATAGATTTTTCAGGATTGCATGCCGAATCTGTTAACATTCATTTTCATTTGGCTACTGGTTTTTTTTTTTTCTTATTCACCAAATCGCTAATGTTGGCCAAAAACACTGATTCAGAGTCTACTGCAGTTTTTAATACTTTAGAAGTTTTTTTTTTTATCATATTAAAATTTCCCCAAAATTTATTTTTTAATCAATTAGAGAAAGTGATGGATTAATGTAATTATATTTGTTGCAGATATTTAAAATCCATAAATGTATACATCACTCAAAACATTATTTTTAGTATGAAACATGCAGCAAAATAGTTCTTTAGAGGAGGTTTTTGGAAAAGTAGATGCTGATTCACTGAAACGAAAATCATTTGTTTGTGAGTTATGCAAGAAGAGTTTCACAAAAATGAAAAATTTAAACAGTCATATATTAATCCATACTGGTGAAAAACCTTTTGTGTGTGGTGTTTGCAACAAGAATTTCTCCCGAAAGGGAGTTTTAACTCGACATATGTTAGTTCATACTGGTGATAAATCTTTTATGTGTAAAATATGCAACAAGACATTCTCACAAAAGTTTCAGTTAAACAATCATCAATTTATCCATACTGGTGAGAAATCTTTTGCATGTGAGATATGCAACAAGAAATTCTCTCTAAAGGGCCATTTAAGCCGTCATATGTTAATTCATACTGGTGAGAAATCTTTTGTTTGTGAGATATGTAACAAGAAATTCTCTCAAATGTTCAATTTAAGCCAGCATACGTTAATTCATACTGGTGAGAAACCTTTTGCATGTGAGGTATGCAACAAGAAATTTTCATGACAGAGCCATTTAAGCAATCATCTTATAATTCATAAAAGAGAAAAACCTTTTGTGTGTGAGATATGCAACAAGAAATTTTCTGATAAGAGTAATTTGAGAAGGCATGTGTTAATACATACTGATTAGATATGTTTTGCTGGTGAAATATGCAAAAAAAAAAAAAAAAAAAAAACCCTGTCTTCTAAATGTTTGTTAAGTAGGTATCTATTAATTGATACTGGTATGCATTTTGTTCGAAGTATACAAGAAAAAGTTTTCTTGAATGTGTAATTTAATAACTAATTTTGATACATCATTTCTATAGAAACTTTAGCCTTTCCTAGTATTAAGAAAACGGTGTTTTATGTGAAATTTACAACTTGAAAATGAAATCTGACCAAGAAAATAATTTCCCATTTAAACTAATAAATTTACAGATTAAGACTTATGATGGCATCTATTATACCGCCATTTATGACAGACATACCTTGATCTCTATTTACACTTGTTTAATAATCTTACAATTATCTATACACTTTTTACATAATAAAAAAAATTATAATAACTCTCAAGACTCATGTCCTAATAAGACTTATGTTCAATTCAATAAAGTTCTTCTGCTGTAAAGCTAAATTTCTTTGAAACTTTTAATATGAAAAAAATGTTTTCCTTAAAATGATGTTACCCCCAGAATCCTCTTAATAGTGAAAACATAATTAAATTTTTAAAAACTTGTGGGTTTCATACATTGTTATTTCTTAAAGGAATAAGAATTCAATAAAGTTTTAAAATATCAATAAATGTTTGTAAAAAGTATTTCAAATGTTTGCTTTCTTTATCCAATTCAGTCTCTTATTAAAACTTTCCATTTTACAATATACCTTGAAAATTATTCATCACATTGATTTAACTGTTTTTCATCTTCATGTGATCTGACACTCATAAATTACTTTTGGACCGACATGTATTTAATATATGTCACTGAGGATTTACTATGATACCTTTACTATTGAAAATGAATTGCCTTGTATTTAAAGTTCATTCAGAAGGACAGTCAAAATACATGAGTTCGCTTATGGTCTGTAAGATAAATTCATTTGTGATATGTTTTATTCTATTTCAAGACATTCTTGAATAAAGTGTGCATTTATGAGGTGTATTAAACTATACTTTATGTAGAAAAGCGGTGCAAGCTATATACTATCAATTTACATTCCAACCTATGAACACAATCATTAATCCATGTTTGTGATGTACATTTGTACATATAAAAATATGAAGATTAAAACTTATAAAGCTATTTTTTTTTTCAATTATTGATTTTCTAGTGAAAGAATGTTGAAATAAAAATTGGATATAAATATTTAAATTTTTTGAATAACAAAATTTTATCTTAAAGCACAAAGTAATGAGTGTTCATAAACTACAGAAAACAAACCAACACAAACTAGTATTGTATTGTGTCAATGTTTAAAATAATGAATAACCAGTAAGTTTTGTACTGTATATAATTTAACTTTTGAATAATCTTAGTTATTAAATATATTTAAATTAATGTTGCATTATGTTTTTATTTCCCATTATAATGTTTTTATATTTGCTTGTAAATTATAGTCAGACTTAAAAAAAATAAAGAAATGTAAACAAAAGTAGGATCTATTGTTTTCAAAAATGTATATCCTTAGTCCCTAACTTCTCAGATTTGAATGAAAAAAAAAATTGCAGAACAGAATTTGAAAAACAGAAAATTTGTTTGTAATTAAAATGACCACAAAAGAAATAACATATGTGTAATTTTCAAAACAGTCAGTTTTATTAATCAAAAAACAGTTGTATAATTTTTGTTATTAATTGGGCAAATCACCATCCTAAAATTACACTTTAAAGGTATATTAATAGAAATTCTTGTTTTATCTTCAAAATCATTGTCTGTGGATTAAAAGAATAAATCAAGAAACCTTTCAGGATAAAACTGTGGATGATGAAAATATTTATTTTTCAAAGTTTCAATAAGAATTTATTGTAAAACAATTTAAATCAAAATTTCTTAATTACTCTGAAAGTTAATAGACAGTGTAGTGTGATTTATAGTGCAGGACATAGAGAGAGCTTCATAAATTTAAATCTAATGAAATATTTAAAGAATGTAATGAAAAATAAGTATTTTCTAAAAAAGATGTTTCTGTTTTACAATACATACCATCTTATTTTGCCTTATAAATGATTATGAAGGATGAACTGAGATTATTTGTCTAATAGCTCCACATTATATTGTCCATTTCGGAATACATGAAAAAAATGTGCATTATAATAAACTAGGAGGCAGCAGAATAGATAATCACTATGTTAAGTTTACAAATGAAAAGCTTAAATTTCAATTCACATATTAGAATGCAATCATTTTGCCAATTCATATCTTGGTGAAAAATACCTAAAAATGTGATTTTAGCAGTTGATTTGTAAGTTCCCACTGTTTGATTTGTAAGTTCCTACTGTACTTTTGTGCACTCAAAAGTATGAAAATATGGAGGACTGGGAGCAGGATAAGATAACGGTAAACCTATGAGTCAACTGCTTAATTCAAGGTTTTGGGTTTTTTCACCAAGATATGATATCCCTATTATTGACAGACCAGATGCAAATCAAAATTTAACTACCGTAAAATACCGTTAATCCGCCCTTCCCGATCAAACGCCCCCTCCCCAATTTATAAAGAATTTGAAATTTTCAAAAAATCCCGAGAAAGCGTCCTCCCTCCCGATTCTCAAAGGCGATTGAGAGCGAAATCAATCATTTTGAAATGAATGAATCATGAATCTTTGATGAAATGCGCGTTTTTTTCAAGATTTTTAATTGATTTCATGCTTGTTTTGGCTTTTTCTTACTAACTTCTCCCTTTTTCTGCGTTTTTTCGACAGAATTTACGTTTAAAAAAAAACCCAAATTTTTTCAAGTATAAAAATTCATGATTCATTCCACGATTCATTCATTTCATGATGATTCATTCCTATAAATTTTGTTGAACGATCGCGAAAAAATCCCGTGTAAGCGCCCTCCCCTAACTATTGTACGATTTTTCTTTTCATTTGGGGGGGCGGATTAACGGTATTTTAGGGTAATCCTAGATCTTCATCTCTGAGCTCAATGAGGTGATTGTCTATGCTGCCGTTTCCTGGTCTATAACTAAGATCATTAGAAAATGATAAAGATAACAAACAATAAAACCCCCAAAATATTTAGTTCATTGTATATTACAATGACTAACAGATACTTTATTTCCATTTTCATCAAACAATACTAGCATATCTGCAAATTTCCAATTTTTTTCAGTGCATAAATGCATAATTTGAACAAGAAAATATATTAAAGGAAACATATCTTGTTACTTTATCATTATTTATTACTTTTTGCATTTATTTTATTTGAGAAAAAATGATAACAAAAGGTTGGTTAGTATGTACTGTCAAACCTCGTTAAGACATGCTTAAAACGACTCGACAAATGTTTCATATTAAGTGGATTCATATTAAATGGGTTCATATATTAAATGTGGTTTACATAACATTACAAGAACTGAGCATAATTATACATCTAATCATGTAAACGACTTATAGAGCTTTTTTTATGTTTATGGTTGAAAAGTGTGTCTTACATATACAGTAGACTCCCTCAAATCCGCACAGTTTGGGACTAGAGGTTTTGCGGATTTTTAGAATTTTGCAGATTTCTGGTCAATGCTTTGTTTACATTTTTTAAACAATAATTTGAGTGCAAATAATAGTGCAATCGGAACTATAATGAATGCTTACAATATAATAAAATATTAAAATAAGTAATTAACTAAAATAATAAAAATTTAGATAGTTTTTAAAATGATAAAAGTACTAATAGCAAAGGTCAAGTTAATAATCAATAGTATACGATTAAATATTCATTATAAAGATTAGATGCATTTTTCCAAAATTATTCAACAAAACTTGCCTCATAAAAGTACATTACTAAATCACATCAAAATCATAAAATGAGGATTTTTTTTCCAAGTTTAGCCAGACTTAATAACCAAAAAATCTTGATTAATGCATAAATATAATTGGTAAGATTGTGATTACCAGTGATATTAACAATATCTTGAATTTTTTCCAAAAAAATTTATTCTTCCTTCATGAAAAAAAAAACATGAATAAAGTATTATTAAGAAAATAACAAAATAAAAAATGTATGGAATTGATGCAAAACTGAAAAAATAAATTTTGTCCCAATATCTGTATTAAGAGTTTCATTGTTTACATCCATAAAATATGTGCGAATTTTAGAGAGTTGCGGATTTCTGGTTTGCGGATTTGAGAGAGTCTACTGTATACATAAAACTTTAACTATTCAAGCTTAATTCATTAGTTTTAATAGAATGGACTGAAATAAGTAAAAAGCTGTGTGGAATCAGGTATGACTTTATTGTAAATTAATACATTATAACCAAGAGTTAAACAACAACAAAAAACCCCTATCTGCTTCATTTGACCTTCTTTCTCTATTTAAGGAACAAAAATGCACAAAACGAGAGACATAGCACATTAAAATACTGTATAAGACCGCAGCTAGGGGGGGGGGTCCACCCCCACCTTCTCCATAAAACACCAGCAGCTTCTCCTAGAAAAGATTCCAAGGTCACTAAATGAATTTCTGTTCCGAAAAAATCAAAATGAAATTCTGTTAAAAAATATGGCTGTGTCTATTCTTACGGCAGCCGTAAGAATATTATTCTCATGGCAGTCTACTGCACATGCGCAGTCAAGACTGCCGTAACGACTGCCGGAGATTCTGAAGAACGAATCTCCTTTTGAATGAATCTTCTGTCCGGCAATTGAGAATTGACTGCCGTAACTTGTAAACAAAAAAATCAAAACAATAATTATAGTGAATTATTTAAGAAAGTTTTTAGTGCTCATTTTTTTTTTTTTTTTTTTTTTTTCATAGCTGTATGTTGTTTGACGAAGTTTGCTCTAGAAATAGGAAATGATTTCAAAGGACTTAGATATTTTAAAAATCTAATTTTAATACAGATGCCAGCTGATACCACTTTTAGAAGCATATAATTATATTTATTGTGTGCTTTTGGGTGTGTATCTGCTAGTATTTAGGTGTGTGGATATTCCAAGCGCAAGCAAGTGAATCATGATGTTTTTATGCGATATGTTTGAAAGTTTTCCTAAAGTAAACTTTATGCAGGTAAGGAATGAAAAATATTATTTGCTTATTTATTTTGATCCCACAACTTTCAATATTAACTTTTGAATTAATATTCATTGTAAATCTATTTCTTTTCTTTTCTTTTCTTTTTTCTTTTTCTTTTTTTTTTTTTTTTTTCAAATCTAAACAGAGTTTAAAATTTCATAAATTTATAAACATAGCAGTCATTGATAAGCCTAAAAATTGGCATTTTATACAATTATTATTCATTACAATAATAATCTTAATATACTGTACAAGTTTAATTATATTTTATTTTAATGTTGTTTTAAATATGTCAGTTTGTCCAGTCACTTTTGGGTTAGAAATATAATCCAACAGTACTTAATTATACATATTTATAAGTACCGTAAAATACCGTTAATCCGCCCCCCCAAACGAAAAGAAAAATCGTACAATAGTTAGAGGGGGGCGCTTATACGGGATTTTTTCGCGATCCTTCAACAAAATTTACAGGAATGAATCATCATGAAACGAATGAATCGTTGAAAGAATCAAGAATTTTGATACTTGAAAAGATTGGGTTTTTTTAATTTAAAAACGTAAATTCTGTCGAAAAAAACGCAGAAAAAAGGAGAAATTAGTAAAGAAAAGCCAAAACAAGCATGAAATCAATTAAAAAATCTTGAAAAAACGCACATTTCATCAAAGATTCAAGATTCATTCATTTCAAAATGATTCACCCCATTCTCAATCGCCTTTGAGAATCGTGAGGGAGGGCGCATTCTCGGGATTTTTTGAAAATTTCAAATTCTTTATAAAGTGGGGAGGGGGCGTTTGATCGGGAAGGGCGGATTAACGGTATTTTAGGTAATATACCGTAAAATACCGTTAATCCGCCCCACCCAAACAAGACGAAAAATCGTACAATAGTTAGAGGGGGGCGCTTACATGGGATTTTTTCGCGATCGTTCAACAAAATTTACAGAAATGAATGAATCATGAATTTTGATACTTGAAAAAAATTGATGTTTTTTTTAAACATCAATTCTGTCGAAAAAACGCTGAAAAAAGGAGAAATTTGTAAAAAAAGCCAAAACAAGCATGAAATCAATTAAAAAATCTCGAAAAAACGCACATTTCATTAAAGATTCATGATTTATTCATTTCATAATGATTCATCCCACTCTCAATTGCCTTTGAGAATCGGGAGGGAGGGCGCTTTCTCGGGATTTTTTGAAAATTTCAATCTTTTTATAAAGTGGGGAGGGGCGTTTGATCGGGAAGGGCGGATTAACGGGATTTTACGGTAGTGTTTATATATTATTTAATTAACTGTATGACTGGTTTTTAAAATGCTTGCCTGTTTGATACCATAATGTTAGAATCTATATTTCATATCAAATGAATAATCTATTGATGCTGTTAGAAATCCCATATAATATGTCAGGTATATTCTAGTTAATAAAATATATATCTAAATTTTCAAACATTTTGTTATCATACTCTGCAGTTAAAATAGTTGTATCCCCTAAATAATAGCTAATTTAACAAACACCTTTTCAAAGCATTTTAACTAGGCTGTTTTTGCATATGAATTAAAAAGTATAGCAATGTATTGTTAAATTTAAGTACAGTAGACTCTCTCAAATCTGCAACTCTCTAAAATCCGCACATATTTTACAGATGTAAACAATGAAGCATTCAGTTCAGATGTAGGTGCAAAATTTTACTTTTTTAGTTTTATATCAATTCCATATATTTTTAATTTGTAATTTTTGTTAAGGTTATTGAATTCATGTTTTTTCATAAAGAAAGAATAATTTATTTCTGAAAAAATAAAGATATTGCTGATATAATTGGTAATCACAATCTTACCAAATATATTTATGTATTAATCAAGCTCTTATACTTATTAAGTCTGGCTAAACCTGAAATAAAGCTTCATTATTTTATGATCTTGATGTGAATTAGTAATGTACCTTTATGAGGCAAGTTTCATTGAATAATTTAGGAAAAACGCATTTCATCTCTATAATGAATATTTAATTGTATATTATTGATTTATTAATTTAACTTTTGCTTTTAGTATTTTTATCATTTTAAAAACTATCTAATTTTTTTTATTATTTTAGTTCATTACTTATTTTAATATTTTAGCATATTGTAACCATTCATTATACCTTTGATTTCATTATTAATTACATTCAAATTACTTTTAAAAAAATGTAAACAAAGCAATGACCAGAAATCCGCAAAACCTCTGGTCCCAAGCTGTGCGGATTTGAGGGAGTCTACTGTATTTCTTCCAAACCATTTTGTTCATAAATGTTAAAAATTTAATTATACTAATTTGCTATTTCTATATTCCATGCATTGCATTTCACCAGAATAATAGCAATATAGCTATTTTACACAGGTTTTGATCTGTGCACTTGACAACAAATCTAAGGGAAATTATGTTGTCTTTTTTATGTAATGTAAACAAAGATGAAATATTTCTTTCAATCATTGAACATTTGTTTTGTGTCCATCTATGAATACACATATGAATGGCCATCAGTTCTATTTGAATAATGATTCAAAAGGGGTCCCCTAATTTATCTTTGCTCAATTGGTCTGCGGGGACTGTTTTACACATATTTAGATGAAACTTTAACTATTCCTGTTTAATTCATTGGGTTTTTATAAAACTGACTAAAATAAGCAAAAAAACATATGGATTGAAATATGACTTTATTGTAGATTATAAAAAACATTACAATCAAAATAATTTTCCTGCCTGCTTAATTCAACCTTCTTTCTCTACTTAAGTAACAAAAATCAGTGTTGAATTCAGAAACTTTTTACCAGGAGGAAATAAAACCAATGAAAATGGAAACTGTTTATGATTAAAACCTGTTTTAAAAAGAAAAATCATATTTTTGCCTTATAAATATAATGCAATTATAGAAGTTAAAATGAAAATTAACTAAAAAAATGGGTTTTTTTTTCTTTTTGATTTTGTTTTATAGGTTTTACTCTGGTATTTTGTGAAAAAGTCAGTAATTGTTTTCATAATTTACTTTTAGTATACAGAAATTTGTGAAGTTTAGGAGTGGGGGATATTGTTAAATAGAAATAATTTTAAGTTCATGAAGTTTGTTTAATAAAATATGAATAAAATGAAAGTATTGAAAAAATGAATCTTTTTCAGGCAGGTTTTATTTATTATTATTTTTTAATGCAATGTAACCAAATGAGAAAATTTTAATTAAAAAAAAAAAAAAAAAAAAAAAAAAAAAAACATAATCGAGAGAGATTAACAAAAACTAAAGTGTAGTGTACCTTTTTTGTTTGTTTTTTTTTCCTCAGTACTATTGCAAATTTGTAACTTTTCAAAAAATCTGCAATATTACTATGTATAATTTCTGGTAAAAAAAGAAAAAATCACTTTATTAAAACTTTTGCATATTCTAAGGATTCATCTGAACATTTTTATGAAACTCTATTCACCTTCTCATTGTGTAGAAGACTTCCCCCTCCCCCCAATCTCCCACACTTAACCCTTTAATTCCCATGCTAGAACACGTTCTAGAAATTATGTAGTTCATTTCACACCAGAAAAATTCAATGGCTAATTTCGTTTTATTTAAATACGGAATGTTCTGTTATTGATTAAAGCAAATATTGCTGTTTTAATTTTCTGGTGGGAACTGAAATATATGATTTAAAATATCTCGGGCGGTTTGAGATCCAGAGGGTTAATGCCAAAATGTCTTTGTGATGGTATAGCAGTAGTAAGTGTTTATCTAAGTGTGAAAAAAATTGTTTTGTTTAGCAGAAAGAATAGAAATGATTAAATAAAGAAATAACTTCACTTTCATACAATCTGCCGTTATAAATTCATATTACATTCCGTATTGCAACAGAAGCTCTCCGTTTGAAAGTTGTACAGGCACAAAATGATAATAAACTTTGTTATAGTGAATATATTTTTCACAATATAGAGATTAATTTACACCTGAATGGTGTCCAAAGTCAAGGTTCAGCAGAAAATTTCATTAAATAAGGAATTCGTTAAGAAAAGTTCCACTGTATATGGTGCTATATAATCAATGAAAAATGATTGCAAGTACGTGAATATTTGAAAATGTACTTGTTGATTATTTTTGTTTCAAGCAGGTGAATGATTTTGTAAACTACTTTGCATAATTGATGCATGTCTTTGATTAAGATAAAAGGAATAGATGTTCTCAGTACTGTAAGTGTGTAATGATAAAATAAGTTTATGAGAAGTTGGTACACTTATTTAATGATAATCATTCAGATTGGCCTCCCATCATCATATCGGGAGTTTATAAGGTTGTTATTCGGTATTGAGACAAGGGTTCTATCAGAGTGCATTTGTTACTAATGACATAATGTGTCCATTGGTTCTGTATGTAAGTGTGCAATGTGATAACTCTTGATAGAAATATCAAATTTGTTTCATTTTTTTCCAGGTTCATTCTGATAAGGTACTTCCCTGATTACTTTTTGGAGTTCATTGGTTAAGTATAAAAGGGGGGGGGTAACAAAGTCCAATCCTGCCCTTAATTTAAATAAATGGTTTTTATAATTCAGAAATATTCGCTTTGCTTTATATTTTACATACCAGTTTATTCTGAAAAGGAGCTTGATTAGATTTGAAGTTCATTAGTTTTGTACCTATAACGCAGGACCAATCCTCCCCACTAGCAGTTTATTATATTAAGGATGATTAAATTTGGAGGTTCATTAGTTAAGTATATATAAAGGAGGACTAGTCCCTTTATACTTATAGACAGGGATTCTATCACAGTACATTTATTACTAATGACATAATGTGTCCACTGGTTTTGTATGTACATATGTAAGCACGTAATGTTATAACTCTTGATAGAACTATCAGATTTCCTTCTTCTTTTTTTTTTCCCCAGGTTCATTCGGACAAGATTATCCCAGATTAAATTGAATAATACCTTGCATACAATATTTCAAGTGAAAATCAAATTTTTATTGCTTAAGAGGCGCAAATGCTGATGTAGTGAAAAGGTTTCAAAGTCAGTAGAACATAGGAAACCTTTTCGCTAGGTTGGCATTTGTGCCTCTCAAATAATGAAAATTTGATTTTCATTTGAAATAGGAAATTTATTTATTGCATTTTTTTCTCAACTGAGTTCTCTAGCGATTCGGTTGCTAAGCTGTCATTGAAGATGAAAGTATTTAATTGGTGCCGAAACATCAGCATTGCTAATTCACTTAAACAGCCTTTTACTTAAGAACCTACATACACAACTCGCACAGAGAAATTTGAATAAACAATCCTATGGGAGTGTTGTTTACAGATTTCTCGCTTGCAGATAATATTTAAAAAAATTTTTTGGCCTGAACACCTAAGGTCTATGTTTAGGTTAGGTTATATTAAGGTTATATGTTTTTTTGCAATTTTGGTTAAAGTTATTTTATGTTGAGATAGTTCCATTTTTTGAACTGGTTACAACTTGTTCCAAAAGTAAAAATATCCACATATTAAAAAAAAAAAAAAAAAATTGGAAATAACATTGAAAAATTACCGATGCAATATAAAAGGTGTCAACTTCAAGTGTCTTATGCAGAAAAAAAAAATAATGAAATGCAAGTGAAAAATCTGTAAATGCTCTTGTAGGATTTATATTAGCTTGAGGTTTACTTCCTGTGATTAGTGTAGGTTCTTAATGATTATAAATATGGATGTAGTAAAGAGTTTATGATGATATACACTGCATAACTTCTGGATTTTTAAAATTAATGTTGTGAATACCCTCTGTTTTTAATAAACTTATAAGCATATTATGTAGTGTATATTCATAGTGTTATGACTATGATAGTGATCAGGGGTATACTCAGCTATATGTGATCAGAGGTCGGGAAATACATCATTTTACTTGTACAGGCAAGTGGATTTTCTGACAAAGTGAGTAAATGTTTAAGATTTTGCAAAATTGAAGGATATATATATTTATATATATATTTTACACTAGTTAGATATATTTCGTAACTTTTCAAGTTATCACAGTGTAAACATGTGAACTAAGTTTATCCTATACTCAACTTTCCTTTGTTATAAATACTATTTTTAAAATTTATAGAAAAATATGAAAATGCATTGAGTAATTAATAATTTACGCAGTCACTTGCATTTTTTAATAACAATTTTCAACTGCATGTTGCATCATACAGGATGGTAAGTTTTTCTTAAAATTTCGCTTTTGCACACCTATTAGTGATTATAAACCGAATAAAATAATGTATAGATAGTAATACTTTAAATTTAAAAAATCCAGGGAGAATAGTAATAAGAAGCAAAAAGTAGCAATTCAACTCACAATTTAGGTATACCGATCAGTGTTTTAGACAAAATTCGCTTTTTTCCTGCAATCCTTTGACATTTTTTTTTTTTTTTTTTTTTGTAAGCCTTTGACAAAATTTCTGTTTTACATCCTTTAATGAAATTTTCATTTTTTCTGCAATCTTTTGATAAAATTGTTTTTATTATTATTTTATTTTTTGTAAACTATTTATGAGATTTTTTTTTCAGAGAATATTTGCAAAAAAAAAAAAAAAAAAAAAAAGTCTAAATATTGAGACAGGTTATTTAAAATTTTTTAAACTAATACTTTACCTTTCAGAAAATTAAAAACAGAATTATCCTCACACTGTTAATCTAAATTTGTCATCTTAAATATTGTTAATTGTCTAGTACAAGGTGATCGAAAAGACACACAACACCAGAGATATAGTGTATATATTAAAGTACAAACAATTCAAATTACAAACATAATCTAAATTGAAAGTAACAATACTGATCAAAATTAAATATTGTTGCAGAAGACAGTGACAATGTGACCCTTTCTCTTGAGTAGTTTTGGGTCTCTATGTTTGAGGAGTTCATTGGATAAGTCTAAGAGGGGGATGGGGGGGCTAACCTCCCACCCTTAATTTAGATAAATGGGTTTTTCATGCAGATTTCGTTTTAATTTTAAATATAGGTGTTATGATTACTTGATATGATTGTTATGTTTAGTTTGTGGGTGAGGAGAAGAGATGGGAGAAGAAAACACTTTTTACTTGCTTCTACCCACAGTTAGGCCAAAAATGATCGTGATAGTGACAGCACATCGCGGAGAATGGGTGCCTGCAAACTACCCTAAAAGTGACCATCCCTACTTCACTTAGAATAATAAAAATATTCTTTTAACCTTGAGGATGTTAAACTAAATATAAAATTATAAAGTATAAATTTGAAGAAAAAGGTAAAGTTACCTGTGGAGTCCTTGGCAGATGATGAGTAGTAAATCCAGACATGTACAGGAATTAATACACAAATAGGTTGACGATTAATATATATTTATTTATGAAATACTTGTATTTTTTTTTATGAAAATCAAAATTCTTCTTTATAGAAACATTTTTTGTTTCTCATAGAAATCAAACATTTGCATTATAGCAAAACTTTACAAATGAAGATATTTTTTCAAATTGACATATTCCAAACAAAAGCAACATTCTTCAGTATAACACATTTTTTTTATATATCTTGAGAGCACGAACCACAAAATTTTTCATGATTCAAAAGGGAAAATATTATCATCTCCTTCAAGACATCATTTAAATATGTGTATTTTCAAACATTTATATAAGAAGAAAAATAGTATATAGAGATATACCTGTATTCTCAATTTTGCATAGATATACACCAATATTTTCTTGGAACGCCCCGTGAATATTCAAATTTATTTATATGAAGATGGGCCAAATAGCAAATTAAAATGACGAAAGAATTATAAAGTCAATACGTTATGTAAAATGCATGATCACTTCTTGAAAGAACATTCTTCAACTCACGAAAGAAACTCTTCACCTCTGCATGCTTTTCAGAGGACGGAGATCACATGAAAAGATTATTGAAAAAAAATTTGGGCAGTTGAAGAAAATTATTAACGATGAGATGATGAACACAAATATTATTTAGAAGACACACGACGACATTCTGCCTTTCGATATAAAAGCCATCAATAGAGCAAAGAAATAGGAGACTCATGACGTCACCTCATCAAAAATTGTATAAGCAAAAAAGGCACACAATAAAATAACTTTTTTTTTTGAATGCATTTGAAGGGGACTTGCTTCTTGCCGCTTTAAAGAATCAACTTCGCTGACATCCTGGCATGTACATAGAAGCATGACATGATGACCGAACGCAACGGTCTCGAGGGGAGCACACATGCCCCGCAATTTCACCCAAAACTTTCAATCATCCGACCGCAACCATTACGGCAGGTGTCTAGCAGCGCAACTGACGCAGGTGGCCGAGAGCCAAGGGGAAAAAGAGGAAAGGTTACTGGAATCCCAAAATACGCCAATTTGGCAGTGAGCAAAAGAGGGGGTGAGGAAAAAATAAGCCAATTTACGATGTAAAGTATGGAGAAATATGAATTTAATAAAAACAGAATTGATAAACACGTAAAGAGGGGAGGCCAACGCATGTGGCCCTGTGCTGAATGACTTAAAATACGTCACCTGCGGAAACTAATTTGATAGGCTAGGGGTGTGTCCGAATAAACGGAAGTTCCACCCACAGAACAAGCGAGAATGTTCTCGAAGGGTCTCCAAAACCGGAAGGAATGATTTCGAACAGGATTTTACCGGCTTGGAACATTCGAAAGCTAAGTAAGAAAGAAAACATTACAGGCGACGATATGAAAATAAGCGAAAACGAAATAAAATTTAAATTGAGAACATTAATAAAAAGGAGGTAATAGGAAATAAAATGGCTAATAAAAATGAACTAAATTAAACATATGGGGGGGTTATCGAGTAACCACCACATATTACCCAGGGTCCCCCAAAAGAAAATATTGGTGAGATGACAAAAATGACAATTTTTCATCGAGACAATATTTTCTAACACATGTACAAATATACTAAATAATTACACAAAATAAATGTATCAGAAATAGTTATAGGAATATAAATAACTGTTTTACATGATGTTCAAATAATAAAAAAAAAATAATAATTATTGTTATTATAGCAATCCTTATATGTCAAAATGGAAGGTATACAAAATTTCTTCCAGAAGTATCTATCATATATTAAAAAAAATTAAAAGTCTATGTGCAAAACAACAGTCCTTAACTTTGACGAGTCTCTTGTTAGGCTGTGCAAAATGCACTATAACAGTAGAATGCCTTAGCATATGTCAAAATATTTGATTATACAATAATATGTATATCTATTTTCTTAGTTGTTAACAAAATGAAACATACTATAACTGTATGTGAATCATACTATAACTATATATAAAATATATGGTTTCACATAACACATGATAACTTGAATGAATTTGTAAGTTGAAAATTGAACAATAAAAAAAAATATATAAATGGTGCAGAGAGATTAGTTAGGCTCTCAAAAAAAAAATTTCTTATATCACCACATAGCCTTTTAAGCTTTCAATAAATCTTAAATGAATAAACTTTAGTATTATTCATTAACACATTTTTGCAGAAAATAAAAATAAAAATAATAAGTTGCAAAAAGAATGTCAACAAAAGCATGATATTATTTTTCATTAAAAATATCTTCAAAATGAATATAATAATTTTCAAAGAGAGAATCTTTACACTCTCATAAAGGAATATTCTTGAACATTTACAAAATAAATTGACAATAATTGCATAAATACCTTTAATACTATACTTCATTCAAAATAAACATAAAACATAAGATGTTTAATATTCTGAAAAAGGAAGAAATTTATATGAATATGTCAACTTACAAAAATTAATTATGTCAAAATTTTATATAAAAGATATCTTGAACATATTTACTTGTAATCTTCAAACATTTTTAAAAAAATTAAGTAAGTGATCACTTTTGCATTTGTCATAAATCAAGAATTTGCTTTATATAAATATATATAATGACTTATTCAACATCTTTGGATCCAAAGTATAAATACACAAAAGTATACAAAAAAAATATTACTTCTTGTGAGTCATTCACCTTCTATATTTCAACAATAAGAGAAGAAATATTAGTATGAATAAGTTTATCATGCATTTTCTTTTTTTTTTTTTCAAAAGAGGTTAAATGTTAAAACATGCATGCATTGTAAAGAGCAGACACAATAGGGAAAATAATTTGATGAGTACTCATTTTTATGTTTACCTTATATCAATTACAATTTCACCTTTCTTATTAGAATGCACATTTGTCAAACATCACTTTAAATACTGACATAATATTATAACAAGAATATAAAAGGACAAATTCTTTCTCAATTTTTTTTTATCAACTATTGTAATTAAAGACCTTATAAGATTTAACAGTAGTAGAGTATGGCATACATGAGATTATATGTATATATATTGTAATAATTATGACTTATAGATAAATACAGTAAATAATAAAACTATTGAAAATCATACATACATCTTGAGGATGACCGTTGAGTTGTACCAGGGAGAAGAAGACTTAAATAATTGAAAGAAAAAAAAAATAATAACAGCTGCCTGCAGCTTGGAGAAAAGAAAAAAAAAATTACATAGCGATGCTTCTTACTGGAATATCAGTGCGGCTAGCTTCGACTGATTATACTACAAAGCAATAGTCATCCTGAAAAAGTAAAAAGAGAGTTAGTCTATTTCTTATACAGTTTATGATTGCGAGGGCGAAGATCATAACTTCTATATTGAGTGGACTTGTTTTTAACACCAGTATGAGTGCCATCAGGAGGAGCTTGTGACAGTACCGATTTACTGGAACATGAAGATGTTTGTTGTGACTTAGAAGAAGAAAGAATTTGAGGAGATGTGCTACATGCAGCATCATGATTTGAAACTTGAATAGACGAGTGTTGTCTGACAGGAGTGGAAGATGCATTATCAACAGCTGATTGACCATGTGATGCATTTTCAGAAGAAACTGAAGGATATTGCAGTGCTTCATTTCTCTTTTGAAGCTTCAAGATTCGATTAGTGTGAATCAACATTGGTGAAGCATGACTATTATTGAAATCTTGAATTTGAATGAGCACAGGAGAAATTATTTTCTTCACCACGTATGGGCCTTGTATTTTTTTGTTAAACACAGTGGGAAATTTTACGTAAACAATGTCATTAATATTGATGTTGGAAAACTTTAATTTTTCTCTCGATTTTTCATACACCTTTTGTCTAGATGATTCATTATTCTTGTAAGCTTGATAGTATATTTTTTCAATAACATCCATCAATTTATGAATTTCATATGCAGTATTGAGAATTTTCCATGAAACTTGAGTTTTATAATTGGAATAGATGTCGTTTATCTCTCTTCCAAAATGAAGAAGATTTGGAGAGAATTTTGTAGCTGGATGAGGTGTAGCATTATATATGGATTGGTGAATTTTTAGAGCAGTCGGTACATCACATCCTTGTGAAGCCATTGTGTTCACTTATATGAAGAATATAAGACCCAAAAAATTTTATGTAAATATTTATATATAATATGGCTCAAAACATATATTGTTATATGTATGACAAGAAAAATAATTTATCTTAGCATGAACAATAATTTTTACCAGTACCTCCGTTAAAAAATGCATATATATATTAGTTGCAAAATATACCAAGGCAAGAAAAATATGTGGATAAATTATGTTATATTTATATCATGCACTGCTCCAGAAAAATACCATTTCAGTATAGAATCAACATATGTTGCAATTAATCACTGCACCACTCTCAATAAAATACAATTAAAAATATTAATCAATGTATGAAGAAAATAACTTGAAAAATAATGAAGAAATTAACTGAAGATAATGACGATAATATGTATAAATATAACGAAAATACGATGGTAGCAAAGGAAAAATGGATGGTCATGGAATGTTGGCTACGCTTTGGTCATGGCATCAAAGGAAATATAGATGATGTTATGATTACTTGATATGATTGTTATGTTTAGTTTGTGGGTGAGGAGAAGAGATGGGAGAAGAAAACACTTTTTACTTGCTTCTACCCACAGTTAGGCCAAAAATGATCGTGATAGTGACAGCACATCGCGGAGAATGGGTGCCTGCAAACTACCCTAAAAGTGACCATCCCTACTTCACTTAGAATAATAAAAATATTCTTTTAACCTTGAGGATGTTAAACTAAATATAAAATTATAAAGTATAAATTTGAAGAAAAAGGTAAAGTTACCTGTGGAGTCCTTGGCAGATGATGAGTAGTAAATCCAGACATGTACAGGAATTAATACACAAATAGGTTGACGATTAATATATATTTATTTATGAAATACTTGTATTTTTTTTATGAAAATCAAAATTCTTCTTTATAGAAACATTTTTTGTTTCTCATAGAAATCAAACATTTGCATTATAGCAAAACTTTACAAATGAAGATATTTTTTCAAATTGACATATTCCAAACAAAAGCAACATTCTTCAGTATAACACATTTTTTTTTATATATCTTGAGAGCACGAACCACAAAATTTTTCATGATTCAAAAGGGAAAATATTATCATCTCCTTCAAGACATCATTTAAATATGTGTATTTTCAAACATTTATATAAGAAGAAAAATAGTATATAGAGATATACCTGTATTCTCAATTTTGCATAGATATACACCAATATTTTCTTGGAACGCCCCGTGAATATTCAAATTTATTTATATGAAGATGGGCCAAATAGCAAATTAAAATGACGAAAGAATTATAAAGTCAATACGTTATGTAAAATGCATGATCACTTCTTGAAAGAACATTCTTCAACTCACGAAAGAAACTCTTCACCTCTGCATGCTTTTCAGAGGACGGAGATCACATGAAAAGATTATTGAAAAAAAATTTGGGCAGTTGAAGAAAATTATTAACGATGAGATGATGAACACAAATATTATTTAGAAGACACACGACGACATTCTGCCTTTCGATATAAAAGCCATCAATAGAGCAAAGAAATAGGAGACTCGTGACGTCACCTCATCAAAAATTGTATAAGCAAAAAAGGCACACAATAAAATAACTTTTTTTTTGAATGCATTTGAAGGGGACTTGCTTCTTGCCGCTTTAAAGAATCAACTTCGCTGACATCCTGGCATGTACATAGAAGCATGACATGATGACCGAACGCAACGGTCTCGAGGGGAGCACACATGCCCCGCAATTTCACCCAAAACTTTCAATCATCCGACCGCAACCATTACGGCAGGTGTCTAGCAGCGCAACTGACGCAGGTGGCCGAGAGCCAAGGGGAAAAAGAGGAAAGGTTACTGGAATCCCAAAATACGCCAATTTGGCAGTGAGCAAAAGAGGGGGTGAGGAAAAAATAAGCCAATTTACGATGTAAAGTATGGAGAAATATGAATTTAATAAAAACAGAATTGATAAACACGTAAAGAGGGGAGGCCAACGCAGGTGGCCCTGTGCTGAATGACTTAAAATACGTCACCTGCGGAAACTAATTTGATAGGCTAGGGGTGTGTCCGAATAAACGGAAGTTCCACCCACAGAACAAGCGAGAATGTTCTCGAAGGGTCTCCAAAACCGGAAGGAATGATTTCGAACAGGATTTTACCGGCTTGGAACATTCGAAAGCTAAGTAAGAAAGAAAACATTACAGGCGACGATATGAAAATAAGCGAAAACGAAATAAAATTTAAATTGAGAACATTAATAAAAAGGAGGTAATAGGAAATAAAATGGCTAATAAAAATGAACTAAATTAAACATATGGGGGGGTTATCGAGTAACCACCACAATAGGATCATTCTGTTGAGGCACCTTCATAATTAGTATTGAGTGCTCATTGGATAAGAATAAAGAGGGGGAACAAATGGCTAATTCCCCACTCTTACTGTATTTACTCGTGTATAACGTGCAATTTTTCTCCCCAAATTATAGGGCAAAAACACTGTGTGCGCATTATACACGGAATATTTTTTATTGCTTTATGTGATCACACGATATATCTATGAATCAAGAAATGTATTCATAGAAAAAATTAAAACTGGAATCTTACTGAATAGAAGTATTTCTGCATTTTTATTTCGCTCCTTGCACTTTTTTATACAAAAGCAGTAGTAACATTATTTAAGCACTACTTAGCAATCCTCATTGCAGCTACTGCTTTTTATGTAACAATAACAGCGAAAATTCATGTAATATATACAGATTTGCACTATAAATAAAAAAAAATCTGTAAAGTTAAAAAATTCTTAAAAAATTTTTTATAGGAAACTGGGAAACCTAGAGCTTTTTATCTAACTGCGACCCAAGTAACAGGTAAAATTTTAGTAAGATTAGTACAATTTTACTAAATTCATTTGTAGAGCAACAGATTTCTATAGTCTCACAAAAACTAGTTTTGTAAATTTCTCTCTTGCTTTTTTTTAAAGTTATTTATTTATTTATTTATTTATTTATTTTTTGTAGTACAGTGTAAAGATAAAATTTTAGCAAGGGTAAACTGAGTTTTAACCCACTTCTTGGCTGCGTTTTTTCTGCGCGCGATAACTACGAAACGGCTTGCTTTCCTTACTTTCATTCAAAACTTAATATATTTCTTTAGAAAATCTATTATTGATTTCTTTCTTTATTTAAAAAAAGACTGGTTTTGTTTTTAAAAAAGGTATGTGTACAATTTCTTTGTTTCTTGAACAGAACTGTTTTGAATGTTTAAATATTATGCATGTTTTAAAGAAAAATGTGACCGGGGGGTTCAGGGGCCAGAGCAGGCCCCCCCGAGAAGGGATTTTTTTTTCTTCTAAAAGCTCTGTAAATTAAATTTTTGTTTATAGTCATCCAATTTTGGAATCTTAAATTTTATGAAATAATTTTGTATGTAAATGAGGTATTTGTTTTAATTTTTCGCAATATGCGTGTTTTTTACATCCTAATTTTTGCAATATTTTAAGATTATGCATTATTATATGTATTTTTGCTCTATTTTTATTGTCGCAATCTCTCAAACTCCATTAAAAATCTAATTTGTCGGTAAGTGGATTATTTGTTTTTTTATGTGTGATATTTCAAATTCTTTTAAATTTCCATGTTTTAAAACATGTATTTTTGATATATTTTCATTATCGCCACTTTAAATTGCGCTCTTTTGCATGGTGTCTTCTGGAGTGAAACTCCGGAAGACAAAACGCAAAAGCGCGCCAATGTGGCGATATTTTGAAAACGTGCCAAGAAGGGGGTTAAAACTCAGTCGTGCCTTTTAGCAAGAATACAGATTTCTGCTACTTTACATTTGTAGAATTAGATTTAAAAAAAAAATGTAGACTTTTTATGTATTTCGTTTGCAAGTGATGTCACATATCATGGCACTCACTCCCTACACAAAGTCTAAAAAACGAAATTTCGACTTCTTTTCTAGCCTGATTGATATTTGTTTTGAATTTCCAATGATTAGTTTTGGAAGTTCATAAGACAAGTGTAATAAAAAGGAGAAAGGCTACCTCCCTCTGGCCTTAATTTAGATAAATGGGTTTTTTATGCAGAACTATCAATTTCTTACAAATTTTGGATACTGGAACATTTTGACGAGGCGCCTCTTTGATTAATAATGGGTATTCATTGGAAAAGTAGAAAATAACACCCCCCCCTAAATTTAGGTTAATGAGTTTTTCATACAGAATTTGCTTTAAATTTTGTGTATAGGTTCATTCTGATAAAACACTTCTCTGATTTGTTTTGGGAACGCATTGGATAAGTATGCATGGAGGATCGGGAGGACTACCTTTCTTAATTCAGGTAAATGGTTTTTCATGTTTAATTAAGCAATTTGTTTCAATTCTTGGATGCAGGTTCATAGTTATTAGATGCTTCCCTGATTAATTGTGCGGTTCTTTAGTTAAGTACAAAGGAGGGAGGGGTTCGGACAATAACCCCCCTCCCTTCTTTAAATTAGTTGGGCTTTTTATTTTTCGAATGGTGTTATTCCTTGAAAATATAAGGTTTTAATAAACAATTAGTGTGCGTAGCCTGAGAGCTCAATGCGACCAGTTTAACTGGGCATTGTTTTTAGTTTTATGAACATTAACACTATTTTTTGTTTTATTAACAATGTCCTAGAGTTTGAAAAAAAGACAATCTATGGAGTAACAAGATTTTGGAACAGGTGCAATGTGGTTTGTGGTCTAGATTTTGTTTATGTTTTTACTAAACCAAACCTCCATTTGTAAAATTGGTCAAAGTTGAAAGTCTGATGTCATCTCAATTGATAATATGGTGATGAGCTATACAATGTTTATTTTCTACACATTGACTTTGAAATAAATAAAAGAACAAACATTCAAAGAGACTAAATTAATCAATCATTTTGTTTCTGATTCACACATTGGAATCCAGTTGTGAGCAATATCTTAAACTAAAAGGAAAATATTTGAAGGCAATTAAATATAAAATTTAAGTGCATTCTCAAAATGAGAAAAAAAAATATAATGAAATGCATGAGTTACAGCTAATACATTTTATTTTATAAACAGTTTGTGAACATGTGCATATATAGATTATTTTGCATATTTCAATAAACATTCCTCCCTCAAATAATGTTTAAGGTTAGCCAACACTAATTTTATCTTATTCATTTTTAATAAGGAGTGTAATGTGGGTATACAGCATATACTTAATGTATTTTTTTTTTCTAAAGAAGCATTGTATACTCCCTATTTCTCAAATAAAGCTATAGCACCTTATTTAGGCACGGCATTCACGACTTTAGAATAAGCCTTTATTTTATGTCTACAATACTGTATTATTATTATACAGCTTATTATCTTTTATCTGCTTATTATAATTTTTTTACTACTAAAGGTGAATTAGAATAGGTATACTTATTATTATTTTTTTTTTCGCGTGGAAGACGAAGTTGTCGGTCTATAGAAATATGAATAACAATATGCATGTGTTCACAAACTATTTATTAAATAAAATATACTTACGATAATCCATGCATTTTTTATATTATTTTCTCATTTTGTAAATGCCACACGTGACTGCAAAGTGCGCGAATCAGAGATGTAAAATTTAATAAATTTAGTCTCTTTGTAAAGCTGTAGTTCTTCTTAAAATCTGAAAAAGTGGAATTAAAGTTGGTGAATTATTCCTTCAACTTTTTTTTTGTTTTGTTTAATCAAAACAGTCATCAAAATTACGTATTCAGCGATAATAAGCCACCACGTTGCCGCTCATTGTCACATATGAGTACGAGTCGCTCATTTTCCCCGATTCATTCTCATCAAGAATCTCCGGCAATCGTTTACGGCAGTCCTCGACTGCGCATGTGCAATAGACTGCCGTAAGATTAATATTCTTACGGCTGCCGTAAAAATAGACACTTCGAAATCTTAAACCTCTAATGTTACAAGCCATTTTTCATAATGTAGTTTAGAAATAAGTAGAATTTAATACAGCATATCTCTTGCAGGTCTACCATTAATTAAAAATTCCCTCTCTTTGTTTTAGAATACAAAAAATACTGTAGTTACATGCAAAGTTTTGAAGACATTGAAAAAAATGAGGTTTTTGAGGATCTACTTGAAGTTTTTTATGTACCCTAGTAGTGGTGCTAACACGTCAAAACTGAATTTCAAAACTCTTAATGTTATTACCTTCTTATAAAAAATAGCAGCTAAAAATATCATCACATATATTTACAATGCATTTAACCGGAAATCGAATTTCGTTCCTATTCACCCCATTTTACGGTACAATTTTAGTTTAATTTAATTATTGAATTGACAGTAAAATAATTACAAAAGAAATAATATTAAAGTTTGACTCATCTTTATTAACTAGCTTAATAAAGATCAAAACAAAAAAAAAATCTGAACATGCAAACTCAGGATTTGGTAATAGATCCATCCTTTCAAGACCATAACAAGCAATAGCCTTTAACCACTGATTGTTCACATAAATTTTCACCAAAGTACAATGTGCCACGAACCATTAATTCCCAAACTGGCTCAGTCCTTTTGCGTATTACATAGAAAAATGGATAAATCTGTATTCTTTAATATTCAAATACAGTAAAACCTGTTAATAGCATAAACCTTATTAAACAGATTCCTGCATCAAGTCCGATTGTTCTTAATTTTTTTTTAGTTCCAGTTTGAATCTAAGTCACTTCCTGCAGTTTTAGCCAATCAGATTGCTGAGGTCGGCGAGGCAATTCGGGAATTAACGGCTAGTCAATGTACTGGCCACTGAGCTCTGTATATAATACGGAGGGCCAACTCGCCGAGCCAGCCAAACCACTTTCTGCCAGGACCACATCACACTTTTCAATGCACACAAGTAATGAGTCCTCCATTTTCCTTAATATTACAAGCATTTTTTCAAACTTTTTTGAAAACTTTTTATTATTTTTGTTTATTTCTATATTTTTTTAAATATTTTTATGAGCAATATTTAACAAATGTTTCTTTATTTTTTGTTGATTAAGCTAAAATTTCCTTTTTAACTAATATCAAATTGAAAATTTGCTATGAATTTAGATAAAATCAATACATTTTTAATAAAAGAATATATATCAGGGAAAATTCTAGCAATTTCGTCTTAATTTTAAAAGAAAATTCAATTTGAAAATATCTACCCAATACTATCTGTGCGCTCCAGAAGTTTGATTAAGAGATCAGCGCTACCTAGCTGATAAATGATGTAACGCTCAGTTGAGCTTCGTTGTCCTTCGAACAACACGTTTGTATCGAGCGCCCTCGCTCTCAAATCAAAGCTCATTTAAATGTTTGCCCCCTGGCAATAATCAATAAAAACCTATGGTGAAATAAAATCAGTCCACTTTTCTCTAACGCTGTCGACATATGGTCCTAGGCGACCGGGGAACAGCTAATTAAAAAATGACTACTTTAATTACTTTAAATCGCCAACGCGGCGTATTGAAAACTAAAGTAAATAAAATTACGAAATTCATTAGTGAATATGAATGCATTTATCTAAAAGGATCGCAAGAAAAGCAACAAGAAGAACGACTCCTCTTAGAAAGCAAAAAGGTTTCTATTTTGGAAATTAAAACGTCATTACGCAATTTAATAGTGTCGTATACAACTCTTCCGGAAGATGTCGACATAACAGATTCTTTGGAAATAGCAACTGAGCTAGAGGATGAACTGGAAGATTCAGAGGTAAAACTTAACATTATTCTTTCTAAATACGAATGTGTTAATATGAATAAAGAAAACCCTACTGTTAGTAATAACTTTAAAATTCCAGACTTACCTCTACCCAATTTTTATGGAAAATATGATGAATTTCAAAATTTTAAGACACAATTTATGTCTATTATCGGAAATAATAAGAATTTAAATTCAACTCAGTAGTTATGCTACTTAAAGGGCTGTTTAAAAGGTGAAGCCAAAAGGCTTGAGTCAGCTCAAGATACTTACGAATCTCTTTGGCAATCTTTAGAAGAAAGATATGAAAATAAAAGAGCTGTCATTGATTGCCATATTATTAAACTACTTAATTTTTCAAAAGTACCCGATTCTTCTAATCATTTAATGCAATTAATTGATAATACAAAATGTAATTTGCGTGCATTAAAATTACTTGAATTTGAATCTAACGAGCTGTCAGATGCTTTAATAATGCACATCTTATTTCAAAGATTGGATTCTGAAATAAAAAAATCGTTCGAAATGAAATTAAATAAAAACGAAATTCCTAAATTAGCTAATAGTCCGTTTTCTAATTACAGCTTTTCATAGGTCCGTGTGCAATTTTATGATTAAGTATCGTGAGTGGTCTCATTTTGTTCCTTATGTATTGTAGACTAAGAAAAGCGATGGTGGACATCCGGGACCCGCGACTGGGGAGGGGGAGGGGGTAGGGAAGGGTTGAAAAGTGCAAGGGAAAAAATTCCATTTCATAACAAATAAATAAAATTATCTATAAATATAAATGTTTAAAACATTTATAGATTAGGAAAAACATTTGTGGACATCCGGCATTCGCGACTGGGGAAGGGAAGGGGAAGGGGAGGGGTTGAAAAGTGCAAGGCAAAAAAATTTTCATTTCATATAAAATAAAGAAAATTATGCAAAAATACTAATGTTTAAAACATTTATGGATTAGGAAAAACATTTGTGGACATCCAGGAGCCGCGACTGTGGCGGAATATGGGAGGGGGAGGGGTGGGGGAGGGGAAGAGTTGCAAAGTGCAAGGGAAAAAATTCCATTTCATAAAAATTAAATAAAATTATGTATAAATATTAATGTTTGAAACAATTATAGATTAGGAAAAACATTTGTGGACATCAGGGACAAGCGACTGGAGAGGGGGAGGGGAAGGGTTGAAAAGTGCAGGGGAACAAAATCCCATTTCATAAAAAATAAAGAAAATTACGCATAAATATTAATATTTAAAACATTTATAGATTAGGAAAATCATTTGTGGACATCCAGGACCCGCGACTGGGGAGGGAAAGGGAAGGAGCAGGTTTGAAAATTGCTAGGGACAAAAATTCCATTTCATAAAAAATAAAGAAAATTATGTATAAATATGAATGTTTAAAACATTTATAAATTAGGAAAAAACATTTGTGGACATCCGGAACTCACGACTGGGGAGGAGGAGGGGGGGGAGGAGAGGAATTTGAAAGGGGCAATAAAAAAAAATTGTATTTAAAAAAATTATGCATAAATGTCAAAGTTTAAAACGTTTATAGAATAAGAATAACATTGTTGGATATTCGGGACTTGTGATTAAGTAGGCGGAGGTAAAAGAAGAGGAGGGGAGGGGAGGGGAGTGGAAAGTGTTGAAAGAGGCAAGAAAAAATGCCATTTAATTATATATATATATATATATATATATATATATATATATATCTTTTATAGAATAAGAAAAGCAATAGTGGGCATCCGGGATCCGCAACCAAGTTGGGGGAGGGAAGGGGAAAAGGTTGAAAAGGGAAAGAAAAAGATCTGAAGTTTTGGTGGGATTGCATTCTCTTTCTGGATCTGACACCACTGGTTCATTTAGTGGTAAATCAAAAACCAGTTTTTGGAAGAGCTTCATAAATGCTGACGACAGAATTCTGAAAGCACTTGCCACATAAGGTCAAACATATATCCTTAAGAGTGAAACATATATTGCACTTGAAGAATACATATATTCAGTGTATATGTCAAAATTAAACATTAAAACATTGAGTGAGCTAAGATGTGGTTATTTACAAAAAGCAAGCTGAAGGAACAAATATGCCTCCAACTCAAGCCGCCCTTTACCAAGCCATAAGAAGAGCTCATTACCAAGCAATAATATGGCAAAGACCACACATATTAAAAACTAATATTCCACCCCCAACTGATTTTGGTTGGATGATAAAGGAAAAAGAATACCTACCTGTCATGTGTAACATGCCATGTGCTCCTCAAGAACTGGTTTAATCGATGCGTTGTTCGTGTGTTAAGTCAAGATGTGTAGCATCCTGTAAATGTTCACAAAATGGATTACCTTGTAACTGAAATGTGTTCATGCTCGGGTGAGACTGATAAATGTGATAATGTTGGAGGCCTTGATGATGTAAATTATGATGACAGTGATACCGATGATCCTACTTTGTTCTGAAGTTAAACTTTTACTTGCAGTTTAAAATTTGAAAGTTTTTACTATTTAGGTATATGATGTATAATATAGAATAACAATACAAAGATAATAAATAATATTTAGCGTTACAAAATTTGTATCATTTAGTATTTATCATCACTCAGTTCCTTTTCAATTACCCTTATTACTTATTTTTTCCCTTGCACTTTTCAACCCTTCCCCTCCCCCTCTCCAGTCGCGGGTCCCGGATGTCACAAATGTTTTTCCTAATCTATACATGTTTTAAACATTAATATTTATACATAATTTTCTTTATTTTTTATGAAATGGAATTTTTTCCCATGCACTTTGCAACTCTTCTCCTCCCCTTTCCCCTTCCCCTTCCCAGTCGCGGCTCCTGGATGTCCACAAATGCTTTTCCTAATCTATAAATGTTTTAAACATTAATATTTATGCATAATTTTCTTTTTTTTATGAAATGGAATTTTTTCCTTGCACTTTTCAACCCTTCCCCTCTCCCCCCTCCCCAGTTGCGGGTCCCGCATGTCCACAAATGTTTTTCCTAATGTATAAATGTTTTAAACATTAATATTTATACATAATTTTCTTTATTTTTTATGAAATGGAATTTTTCCCCTTGCAATTTGCAACTCTTCCCCTCCCCCCGCCTCCCGCCCCCTCCCCAGTCTCGGCTCCTGGATGTCCACAAATGTTTTTCCTAATCTAAAAAAGCTTTAAACATTAATATTTATACATAATTGTCTTTATTTTTTAAGAAATGGAATTTTTTTACCTTGCACTTTTCAACCCTTCCCCTCCCCCTCTCCCTTCCCAATCGCGGGTCCTGGATGTCCACAAATATTTTTCCTAATCTATAAATGTTTTAATCATTAATATTTATTGATAATTTTTTTTATTTTTTATGAAATGGAATTTTTTCCCCTTGCACATTTCAACCCTTCCCCTCCCCCTCCCCCTCTCCAGTCGCGGGTCCCGGATGTCCACCATCGCTTTTTTTAGTCTACAAGACATAAGGAACAAAATGAGACCACTCACTATACTTAATCATAAAATTGCACACGGGATGTAATTAGAAAACGGACTATAACTTTTTAAGCTTTTTGGATGAAAGAAGTCGTATTCTTCAAAATACTGTTATTTCAAAGGAACAAAAAAAGTCGTATAATAATTGGAAATCTGGCACTAAGCGAAACATGGAAAAATCCTTTTTAACAAAATCAAAACAGCGAAAAGGTTGTATTTTAGGATGTACAGATTCACACTCTTTATATAGATGTGAGAAATTTAAACAAATGAATGTGATAAAGAGATCAGAAGTTGTTAAAAATAGCAATTTATGTCAATCTTGCTTAAACAGCCATTTACCTAATCCTTGTTTATCTAAAAATAAATGCCTTTCTTGTAACAGCAAAGAGCATAATTCATTACTTCATCCATTAAATGAAAATAATACCAGTAGGCAATTCTTTGTTGAAGATCAGACAGAGAGGCGCCAGGTGGATTCACCCCCCTCCCTTTCTCCTGATAATCAAACATTTTTCGCGAAGGAAAATGAAATAAATAAATCTTGTGTAATTTTAAACACAGCTGTGATATATATGAAAGACGGTTCTGGGGAATTTCAACCTTTAATTGCTGCATTAGACAGTTGTTCCTCCTCGCATTTATTGTCTTCTTATGCCGCAAATCTATTAGGATTGCGTAAACAAAAAACTCATATTTCCATTTCCGGACTTAATGATTTATGTTTAAACGCTAAATCATTTGTTAGTACGGAATTAACGAATGAAAACAAAACTAAATCTTATCAATTAGATATGTTAGTTGTTCCTAAAATCGCTAATCTACCACCCAAATATATAAATACGTCAAAATTAAAATTGCCGTCGAACATAGAATTAGCGGATAATAATTGGAATAAGCCGAAACGCGTACATGGATTGATTGGAGCGCAGTTATTCTTTGAATTAATAGGGTCTAATAAAATTGAAATTGATGATTCCCAATTAATGTTAGTAGAAACATTTTTCGGTCACGTTATATCAGGAACTATATGCAATTCTATCTCAAATTTAAGGGAATATTCTGATTCTTGTTTTTTAGTAACAGATTATAAAAATTTGGAAAAAGAAATAAGTGCTTTTTGGGAAATGGAGCAAGTAAGTGAATTAAAACCCTTAGTTAGTGAGGAGTTAAATTACTGTAATGAACATTTTTTAAAGATTCACTATCGGAAACCGGACGGCAGATATGTAGTTGAATTACCCTTTAAGATTCAAATGCTAGGTAATTCTCTGGGAGATTCAAAACAAATTGCCGCTAAAAGATTAAATCAGTTATGGAACCGTTTAGAGCGGGATCCCAAATTAAAGGAATTATACTCAGAATTTCTAAAAGAATACACTACTTTAGGACACATGGAAGAAAATTCCGATGACATAAATCCTGATAAAGGATATTTTTTCCCTCATCACGGTGTTTTGAGACCATCAAGTACTACAACTAAACTGAGGGTTGTTTTTGATGTAAGTTGTAAAACTACTAATGGGAAGTCTTTAAACGACTTATTGTTTAAAGGAGGGATAATACAGGATGATCTTTTTTCAATTATGATTCGTTTTAGAAAACATATTTTCGCATTTACAGTTGATGTAAATAAAATGTTTCGACAAATAGAAGTAAATCCGTCGCATACTAGATACCAAAAAATATTGTGGAGAGAAGGGAGGGAGGAACCTGATAAAATCTACACTCTGAAAACTGTCACCTACGGTTGTGCAAGCAGTCCATACCTTGCCACTAGAGTGCTCCAACAGTTAGCGGTAGATGAAGCCAACAATTTCCCATTAGCTGCCGAAGTTGTAAAGAACGATATGTACATGGACGATTGCCTGTCAGGTGCATCAGACATTTCCGAATTTTTTGAAATTAAAAAACAATTAACAGACATCTTCAAAAAGGGTCAGATGGCCTTGCATAAATGGCGTTCTAATGTTATTGAAGAAATAAATCCTGATTATCAAACATTTCCCTTTAATCAAAATGCCGAAGAAACCTCAACAAAAACTCTCGGAATAATGTGGGACTGCACTAGTGATACATTTAACTTTAAAGTTATTGTCAACAAAAGTTCGGACTATACAAAACGCGAAATTCTAAGTCAAATTGCAAGACTCTTTGACCCCCTTGGCTTGCTCGGCCCTGTAATTTGCCGTGCAAAAATCTTCATGCAACAACTATGGTTGCTAAAGTGCGACTGGAATGATAAAATTCCACTTCATGTTGCTCAAGAGTGGGACAATTTCCTCAATTCACTAGTTCTTATAGAAACCATCAAAATTCCCAGATGTATTCTTATTAAAGATGCATCAACTATCCTCTTACATGGGTTTGCTGACGCTAGTGAAAAAGCATTCGGAGCTGCCCTTTATCTTCAAACAAACACTGACTCGAATTCGCCTGTTTGCCACCTCATTTGCAGCAAAAGTAAAGCTGCCCCTATTAAAACTGTCAGCATACCGAGGCTTGAACTTTCAGCCTGTCTATTGTTGTGTCAACTTGCTCAAAAGGTAATTAGAGCCATGAAACTTCAAATCGACAAAGTCATACTTTGGTCGGACTCTACGATTTCCCTAGCATGGATAAACATGTCCCCACATCTTCTAAAAACTTTCGTTGCAAATCGAGTTTCTAAGATTCAAGAACTTACCAAAAACTACGAGTGGAGATATGTGCCATCAAAACTAAATCCAGCGGATGTGTTATCCCGAGGTCAAGATGCAAAATCGCTTGCTACAAATAAACTGTGGTTTGAAGGATCCGATTTCCTGAAACAAGACATTGTAAATTTTTGTCCACAAAAGGACTCTCATAACAAAGACGAACATTTTTTAAAGGAACTAAAGTCAGTTCCGGTTCTCACTTCAATTATAAATTATGACTTTAATAACTCTTTTCTTACCATTTCAAATAGTTATATTAAATTAATGAGAGTGTTAGCATTTATTTTCAGGTTTGTCCACAACTGTAAAAATCAGAGTAAACTTAAGGGTTCCTTAACTCTAGATGAACTAAAAGTTTCTAGAAATTTCTTAATTAAGAGAGCTCAAGGTGAGTATTTTTCATCAGAAATTTCGGCATTGAAAAAGGGCATGTCTGTTCCTGTAAAAAGTAAGTTGAGATTTTTAGATCCTTTCTTAGACAAAGATGATCTATTAAGAGTGGGTGGTCGTTTGACCAACTCAAATTTAAGCTATGACCGATCTCACCAAATCATTTTACCCTCAAGCAGTAAATTGACTAAAATTATCTTTCTTTATAGATCATAAAAGAGACTTGCATGTTGGTCCTCAAGGGCTATTAAATAGTATAAGACAATTATTTTGGCCCATTAATGGAAGAAACATTGCTCGTCAGGTTATACACGAGTGTGTTCAATGTTTCAAAATAAAACCTTCAATTGTAAGTCAAATAATGGGTAATTTGCCCCCTGAGAGAGTAATACAAGGGCCACCGTTTTCAAATGCAGGTTTTGACCTATGCGGTCCATTTTTTATTAAATATCGCAATCAGAGAAAAGGGATATTTAATAAAGTTTATGTGGCCATTTTCATATGCATTGTTACTAAAGCAGTTCATTTAGAACTACTTTCTGATTTAACTTCTGCTGCATTAATTGCAACACTTAAAAGATTTTTTGCTCGCAGAAGCAAAAGTAATACTATCTTTTGTGACAATGCATCCAATTTTGTTGGAGCATGTGCAGAACTAAAGAGATTATTAAATTCTATAAATAAAAACAATGATGATGTATCAAATTTTCTGTCATCCGAGCAAGTTCTCTGGAAATTTCTTCCCCCTCGTTCCCCAAATTTTGGAGGACTCTGGGAGAGAGGCGTCGGACAGTTCAAATACCACTTAAAAAGAACTATTGGTGTTACGAAATTAACCATTGAAGAATTTTTAACTATTACTACTCAAATCGAAGGTATTCTAAATTCGCGCCCTCTTTCCCCATTATCTTCTGAATTAGAAGACTATGAAGTTTTGACTCCAGGACATTTCTTGATTGGTAGACCAATTAATGCTCTTCCTGAGCCAAATTTGATTAATGTAAGAGAAAACTTGCTCGACAGATGGCAGAAAACTCAAAAAATCGTGCAACTAATTTGGAAAAATTGGTCCAATTCTTATTTAAGCCATTTGCAGCAGAGATCAAAATGGCTCTTTAAAAAACAAAATGTTGCACCAGGTATGATGGTTCTGGTAAAGGATGGAGACCTACCAGTTTGTAAATGGATAATAGGTCGTATTTCAGAAATCATTAAGGGAAATGATGACAATGTTAGGGTTGTAATAGTCCGGACTCCATCCGGAACTTACAAAAGAAGTATCTCTAATATTTGTGTTCTACCAATTGTAAATAACGAAAATATTAATTAAGCTTAACCTATTTCTATTGAATTTATTATTTCTTATTATTGTATGTATATTAAGTGCTTTATGTGTAACCATTAATTTGTAATAGTATCTGTATGTTATTGTATATTTAATTGTTGTGTATCATTGAACTATCAGAATACTTCAATGGGGGCCGGTATGTGCGCTCCCGAAGTTTGATTAAGAGATCAGCGCCACCTAGCTGATAAATGATGTAACGCTCAGTTGAGCTTCGTTGTCCTTCGAACAACACGTTTGTATCGAGCGCCCTCGCTCTCAAATCAAAGCTCATTTAAATGTTTGCCCCCTGGCAATAATCAATAAAAACCTATGGTGAAATAAAATCAGTCCACTTTTCTCTAACGCTGTCGACACTATCCTATGGCAGGAAATCTATGTTTTGTCAAAGATTTTCGTCGAAAAATCTTTGGCATTGTATTCATGGGTGGACCGCTGGATTCAATGTACCAGAATAGGGAGTTAGCTCTCCGTGTTATTGTTGAGCTCAGTGGTGCCGGCTTTATACATAAGTCGAAGAGCCGAAAGCACAAAACCCTATGTTATTGTGCACCTTTATTTTATAGAAGAGTAGTAACAGGGGAATCCAATGATCTATGTCTGCTGGAAGTAAAATGGTGTATAAGTTAAAAATTAATACCACTAGTGGTTGACTAATAGGTTTAGCATTGTGTTTGTCCTAGAATGAAAAGTATGAAAACTGGGTGCAGGAAAACAGAATACTAAGCTTATGAGTCAACCACTAGTGGTATTAATTTTCTGCTTATGCACCACATCACTTCCGGCAAACATGGATCATTCGATTCCCCTATACTACTCTTCTATAAAATAAAGGATTTTTTCATATGCTTGATAACACAGGGTTTTGCGCTGTCAGCTCTTGTATTAATAATATACGTTCTCAGAGTACTTGGCATTACATCACAAAGTAAATGGCAGAAAGTAACCCCAAAATCAGTTGACGCTATATTTAGTTGCCTTTATTGATGTAGGTTCCTATGATAAAAATCACATAAGGCATTGACAATTAAAAAGAATAGAATTCATTCTTTTTTTAAATAAAGATTCTGTTTGTGAAGAGTTCTATTTCCTGTTCTGTTTGGCACAATTGACGAAAAAATCGAAAATTGCAACAAAAAGCCATTTTAGCAACTTATCAAATTTCTCAAGATGGCAGAAAAACATGATTTTTCAATAATTTATAAACATACATTACATTTATTTACATTACATTATATATTTAACAAAGGTTATACATGTCACATGTATATACAATGTTTATGTAAATATTTTTATGTATATACATTTTAGATATCTTTCTATATACGTGTAATTATACATAGAGATATGGAGTAGACTCTCTCTAATCCACACAACTTGGGACCAGAGGTGCGGATTTTAGAATTCTGTGGATTTCAGGTCATTGCTTTGTTTACATTTTTTAAACAGTAATTAATAATAAGATCAAAACTAAAATGAATGTTTATAATATAATAAAATATTAAACTAAGTAATAAACTAAAATAATAAAAATTTTGATATTTTTAAGAATGGTTTAAAAGCAAAGGTCAATAATGTATGATTATTTATTCATTATAAAGATGAAATGTATTTTTCCTACATTATTCAATGAAACTTGCCTCCTAAAGGTACATTGCTAATTCACATCAAAATCATAAAATAAGGAAGCTTTATGTCAGGTTTAGGCAGACATAATACCTGAAAAAGCTTGATTAATACATAAATATATTTGGTAAGAAGATTGTAATGACCAGTGATATCAGCAATAGCTTGAATTTTTTCTGAAATAAAATTATTCTTCCTTCACAAAAATATGAATTCAGCAATATTAGCAAAAATTATAAATTAAAATACATATGGAATGTATATAAAAGTAAAAAAAAAAAATCAAATTTTGCCCATATATCTGAGTTGAATGTTTCATTGTTTAGGTTTGCAAATTTGATTGAGTCGACTGTACATAGATAAATACATAATATGTATACCTGTAAATAAATATTATATACTTATATTTTTCTAATTTTATATATTTATTATGTATGTCAAATTTAAACAAAAGCTATAAACTTTTCTGGAGAAATATGTAATGTAAAAAATATACAAAAACAAACAAAAATAAAGTCCATTCCAGCAATAAAAATGCAACCCCAAAAGCTGTAGATCACGATCACATTAATTCATTTAATGCCAAAAGAAAAAAAAAAAGCAGAACAAGATATGGAACTTTTCCGCCCTGTTCAATAAGCAGCTGCTTATTTTTAACACATATATACAACAACAACAAAAAAATGTATTTAAAATGAAACATCCTTAAAAATAAGTAAGGACCTCTGTCCTTAAGTGGTTAAAAAAACACATTGCAACTTGTATACTCTCTATGACAAGCCCGTTAATTATTTTTGCACTCACATGAAATTTGAAAAAGCAATTTTTAACTTAGTTTGCTGGCTACTAGAAACACATCATTAACTGGTAAGTTCTCTTAAAAATTTTTCATGCCAGATGTTGATCTATAAATGGAAAAGGGATTGCAAATATCCAGGTCAGTTAAATGCAATAGTAATTTATATATAGTATACATAACTCTGGCACATGTTATGTTAAAATGTTGTCATAAAATAACCGATTCCTGTTTAATGTACAGATTAAGGGTGGAACGTTTCTGCCGGGGTGGATAAAACCAGCAGTTATAACCGGTTAAAACAAACATGGTAGAAACTAGTTTCTGCCAGTAAGTGGCAAAAACTATAAAATAATACTAATAAAAACTTTAACCTGCAACAATTCACAATTCTTACATATATTTAACATCTAAAGAATTTAGTTAAAAAATTAAAATAAAGATTATGAATGTTATTCAAAGTAACAAAAAGTTTCAAAATGATTATATAAATATGCTTTGTTTATACAATAATTTTCTGTCTCTTGAAAAACAGAAATTTTCATAACGGTAATCTGACGCTTTAAAAGTTCATTGATATTATTGTTTACAGTTGAATTTCTGTTTTAAAAGTTTAAAAAAGTTACAAAAAATTTATAATATTTTATATTATACACTTTTAAGAGTATTTTTAAATAAATAATACACTGCAAATAACTTAGAAATTATCTACTTCTACACACAAAGAGAAATGGTTGTTTTGAAAATATATAAGAAAATAATTGTAGCTGAAAAATGAAATAAAATTAATAAATTATCCTGTACAATTATTTTATTATATTAAAAGAAAAAGTTTATTTTTGAGGAAAAAGTAATATAGTATTCTAATATCATTTCATAATATAGGATTAATTTTTCTTAAACTTTTTTCATTTAGACTTCTTTTTAATTTGTTCTGAATGAAAAACAATTTCGAATATATTCTTTCAAGACTAGCATTACTTGCTGGTAATGTCATTATTCAAGAAAATTTAAAATTTTCTTATTTTTACCAGTATCTGTTTTTAAAGGCGACTATCCACAGATGGCAAGACATTTTCTAGGACTTCCTTGAGAAAATATGTTTCCGGGAAAGAAGTCTATTTTATTACAAAGCATTATTATATTCAGCATAAAATCTAGATTAATATCAGAAAGCAATTCCCTTGCCCCTTTCTTTATGCTCTTGTGTCAATTTTGATCCCATATACTTAGAATGAAGCAAATAAGCTAGCATTAAAACTAGCACTGCACTAAATGAGATTTGAAACTTGCATTTGTGAGTTTCTATGATAGTTCCATCATTAAATAAATTAAGCAAATTTTATGAGCTGTCATGTTTTTTACTTTTAACTAAAACAACAGCAATAGATTTTAACATTTGGGACAAATTTTTAATTTCTTTAAAAATCCCGATACTTATTTTCAATTTTAATAACTGTTTTGTCTTTAATATCATTTTCATGATTCTTAATTATCTGCAAATAATATGGCTGATTCTTCGTGAAAGATTCAAAACTATCAAATTTTAATACAAATTTATTTACTTTTTAATTAAAACTATTCACAATATTTTATTTATTATTTATTCTGAATAATAAAATGTATATAAGCAATATAATATTACTTAAAAAGTCTCAGATTATATCATGAAATGAGTTTATGCCAGTTTCTGTTGGTAAAAACCAATTATAATCACTTCCTGCCAATGGCATGGCAGAAACCATTTTCTGCCCACAAAAATCCAGCCCTGGTATGTAAAAAATTAAGGTTCAGTTTTCATGAAATTAAATATATTAAACACATAATAAAAAAGTAAAACATGGAAAAAGAGCATTAAATTGCTTTAAAATACAGTTATGCAAGATATTTAAGCTCAAGTGTCATATACATACCACATTGGTGCGATATTTTTTCCAATGTCAATTTGGCGAGAGCTTCGTTTTCAAATACGAGTTGCATATATATTTTTTTTTATTCTATTACTTTATAAAGAAAATAATAATATTAAAAAAAAACTAATATTTATAAAACAAAACAATTTATATCATTTAAAAAAATAAATAAATAACAATAACCCAGTTACCATGTGAGGCATACAATCATCATTTCAATGCAATCGCTCCAATGTACTATGACATCTGTATCAATATTTTTCCATAGAATTTTTTTTGCATAGTTATACAATGGAACTCCACTTATATGTTTTGCTTGGGACCAGACACCATAATGTAGAACTGAGTAAAATATACAACTCAATTAATGTTCTATCGGAACTATTTTTAAAAATATCTCTAGAAAATTTCTTTTGCTGGGGTGTTTAAGTTGCCACTAATATCAAATTAAGAAATTTCATAAGTATTACTGCACTTGTAAAAATGGAACAAAGTAAAAAAAAAAATAAAGTGCATACGAAAAACATACATAAAGTTTATTTTATTATAAAAGCTTTATTAAAAATATTTTTATTACACATATAGGTTCAAACTATTTTTAAATGCTATAAGTGATCTATTAAAATAAAATAATATGGCAAATAATACCTTTTATTTTTTAATTTTACATGTTTCATTGCTCTGATGGCAACTTTTTCAAAAACAATAAATGATAAAAAGGAAATTTTCTGCTAAAATAGCTTCAAATCACATATAGGTTACTCAAAAAAATTTTGGAATCAGTTTGGCATGTAAATTATCCATAGAAAACATTTCAGTATTATCTTAAATTTTATTAAAATAATTACTAATCTTGGATTGTTTCTTTCCTGCAAAGCCGACACTGAACAGTAAACTCTGCACTTCTATGTGTCCGATACGGCATCAATCCTGACAGTTACATCCTTGATAATACCATCATAATCTAAAAATGCAATATAAACCACTAACAATGTCGGCCAGTACCTGAACTTATGGATATTTTAGTTAGCTCTTTTTAAACTAATTTTTTCCTCCGATATTTGCAAAGGTAAAATAACTTACCTAGCTCTCCACAAACAGCAACGTTAAACCCTAATGCATGAAATGCATGTTAAATTCAGGGGGCACTCACCTGGAGCAACGAGATATCCCCCTGGAAGGTTTGAGATTTTGTGGTATAGTCAAGAAGTGTTATCTCTTCCTCCCACCACTCTATAAATGTCTTCCCTGAATATACCAGAAATCCTGGAGAAAAATGTCTGAATTTAACACTGTATGTAGTCAACATACCAATCAGTTTCTTTAGCCTGTTTTTGCACTAGACTGGTTTGATTAACAGAAACAACAGAGTGGTAGTCAGCAAAAATAGAAGGCAAGGCTTAGCAAATGTTTAAAAAATATATTTTCAGCAAAACATACAAAAATAAGACAAAATTTTGTCCGGACATGAAAAAAAAAAAAAAAAAAAAAAAAAAAAAAAAAAAAAAAAAAACATATAACTGGTAGAAACGTATAAGTTAAAAATGTATAACTCAGCTAATTTTTAAAGACAAACAATTAGGACTGCTAAGTTGAAACGTGTACAACTCAGATAACATATAAGTGGAAATTCAGTGTATTAATCTTTAAATAACCTTTTTAATTTGACAATTATAATATGATTTTTGTAACAAACAGATATAGTTTTGCATGTCTTTTTTTAATGTATTTTAGAACAACTATATTTCTGTTTTAAAATTTAAATAAGGATGTATATCAATTTCGATTGAAAATGTGATATTTCTATATTTCTATGTATTTTTGTGAGATTTTCGGTACCACTTGGTTATCCCATCGACCAAAAATCTATCGCCAAACTATAAAATTAAATGCTTATAATGGATGATCGTGAATATCCCATTTAATGATATTATATATGATACACGTATTTAAAGCATTACTAAGTAATTTTTATTTGTATTTTTATTAATATTCTATCAATTATTTGTTTTTCGTTATTTAAAATAGAAATTATGTCATTATATATAAATTGGCTATAAGTTTGGCGATTTGTATAATTTGATGAAATTGGTTGACAGGATAACCAAGTAGTACCAGATTTTCATATGTGTATTCCAGATTTTCATATGTCAGTGTACAAGATAATAAAAAAATAATTTTTTATTGATAATACAAGTTGATGTTCAAATGCAATTTATTGTATTAGGCATTTATGTTGTTACAAAATTATAATAATTGGTCAAGTAAACATGGGATGTAGAGAAAACAAATATAATGCATATTTAGTGATTATTTAATTTGTTGCACTACAAAGAAATAGTATTGACATGAAAACCACTTTTTCATGAAAGAAAATTAAAAAAGTTCAAATTTGTACAAAATTAAAACGTTTTTCCTGCTTAAAAATTTGCAAAATAGACCACACTGAAGCATATAATAATTACAAATGTTTTACTATTTCTATTTACTTTTATTAATAACAGACTGCAAGAAGTTGACTGAAATTTTATAAAATTACCTAGCATGAAATTTCACATAAGTGTTTGTTGACACTAACATATATTAAAGAATTTCGTCAGTATTTCTCTATTTTCATTATTAATATGAGAACATTTATTTTTTATATTTCTGATAATTGTAATTTCATCAAATATTCAAGAACATTTCTTTCTAGTCATGTTTTCAAAATAAGATGCACAAATTTATGATGTTTAATTTTAATTTTCTTAGATTTTTGTATATGTTAACAAGCATAATCTATATCTAATTTTTCCACTATAGGATAGATTTGAGACCAAAATGAAATGCTACTCATCTACCGAGCAACAGAAATTTTGTGCAATTGGAAAGAAATGAATAAATTTGGGATTTTTGGATTATTTGACTTTTTTGGATTAGTTCAGAGTGTTTCATTGGCAAATGTATTTTAACTGTGTATTGGTCTTTTTAGCAAACTATTAACACTGTTGTGTGTTATTATATATTATGTGGTAATATCCTGAATAATAATGATTATAATGATGAAGCACAGATTCAATAAGTCTTACAATTTCCTAGCTATAAATAAACTTGACTGACTAATGTTAGTATTATTTGGAAAGCTACTTCATTGAGCAATTTGTTAGTTTTATTTTGTGCCTTTAGCATTCTTACTAAACATTTTTCTGTACCAACATATTATTGTAGGTCGCAAAGCCGTTTAGATGAACTACTTTCATCTTCTCCTAGACTTCTTTTATTATACTTCTGAACGGAATCTTCAGATACACGAAATAATTGATTCCATTTTTCTTTATAAGATTTAAGATGACCTCTTAAACGATTTCGAATTACTTGCATCCTGAATTCTTTTATTCGCTTCTTAAATTCTTCTTTAAATTTCAACCTTTCACTTTCTGATAACAAGCAGGTTTTAATAAAGCATTCAAGTAAATCCCACTGATCACCAAGAATTAAATCACAACACATATTTCGTCCACTAAAACTATAAATAAGTTTCTTTTTTTCTGTAAGAATTACATTCTCAAAAATCAAACTGAGAATTTCCTTATCCTTCATCTTAAACAGAATGGCTTTTAAGAAACCGTTATCAAATTCATCTGCATTAAAGCTTTTAAGAGCATTAGGGCTTTTCTGCCAAAATTCGTTGAAAAGATTTTTATAATTCCAATCCGTAAAGCCATTTTCAACTTTGTTAATAATGTTTTCTAACAAACAGATGTATTGCTCTTTTGAAAGAATGTCCCACATATAATCTGCTATTTCTAGAAAGAAACTTTGCAAAGGCCAATTTAGAAAGTATCGTAAGACTACAAAAAGGTTATTTTTTAAAACTTCTTTTAGCTGTTCTTCATTTATTTTTGATAATAAAAAACAAAAAACATCAACATCTACTACATATTTTGCAATCTTCATCAAGGACTCTTCTTTTTCTTTGGGAGTTAATTTTTGAAAAAAATACTCAGCTGCTGCTTTATTACCAACTTCTGCACAAAACTGAAATACAGATTTGTAAGAAGTATGTGCCTTTACATTACCCGAATCCCTTCTTCTCATTTCATTTGTCCAAAAAACCACTATTTTTTGCCAATTATCCTTTTCTAAACAATGATCATGCAAAAAAGAATCTTTGACATTCTCAGGCATTTGGTACCACAATTTCTCAATATCATCCTCGAAGCAGTACATACATGCTAATTTGTAGCGTGTGCCTATATCTAAACTCTTGTCTTTAATTAACATTTCTGCTGTCCTCTTTCTATCTACTGTACCTTGTGGTAACCAATAAAGTTCAGCTGGTAGATCTACATGAAGGTAGATGCCTCTGTGATGATATCGCATCCATTCTAAAATTTGTAGACCGATAGGCTTAATAAAACATAAAAGCTTCATTTTTAAAGTTTGAGGTAGTAAAAGCTGTAGCACCTTTTCTTTTATTTTGTCTTCAATTTTCTGCCATTCTTCATTATTATGTCTAATGTATAGTGTACTGAGTTTTGTGATTAAAGCCCTAATATCATTCTGGTCCCACAATATAACTACAGTTTTAACAAGAGCAATATGCTCAAGTGAGGGTTTTATATCATATTTCATTACTGATCTTGATTGAATTATTCCAAAGTTGTTATAAAGATTATCAATTTAAGGAAACACAATGCAGTCCTTTACAAAAATTAAGTTTTTCTAATTTGAGTCACAACAACGCAGTTAGATACACATTCTTCCTCTAATACAGATTGCACAGAAACTATAGAAATAGCATTACTTGTCTTGAAAATTAATATTTGAAGCAAAAATATAAGTTTATAATAATATTATTTTACAAAAAAAAAATGTCCAGATTTAGATACTGTAAAATTGCTGTTGAAACAGAAAGTTGTATTAGATGGATGAGAGACTCAGCAGGATAATAAAGCAGGATAATAAAGCTGGTAATGTGCATCAACTACTCCAATCGTGCTTTTTGATTAGTAAAAAGCAGTTCTGGAAACTCTATGACCAGCTACAATCTATATTAATATAATGCTCAATAGGTCAACAGGAAAATAAGACCTAGAAAAAAAAATTATACTTCTGTAAATACATTATATAAACAATAAGTCAGTGACAAAATCAGTAAAGTAATTCAGATGTAAACATAGCTGCCAACTTTTACACTTTCCTCCTAGTATTAAAATTTTGCAGTCTTCTTTAATGATGGCATTTTGAAAATTACAAAAGAAAGTTTTACTACTATAAAACTTTAATGGTAAGAAAGAAGAAGGCATAAAAGTTGGCAGCTATGGATGTAAGAAACATAAAAATGAATAATATTTCCATTCCTAATTTCAATACACACTCTTGAGCATCGATATTGGTATGCATATTTAATACAGAAAATAAGATTAAAAATAACAAGTTTTGAAAACTTTAAACTGAGACTTGCAAACAATTTTTTTCTGCCAATTTCTTCTAGAACAGTAAAAAAAAAAAAAAAAAAAAAAAAAAAAAAAAAAAAAAAATAGAAAATTAGAATAAATTTTAAAAATTTTTTAAAAATGAGTAAACTAATCAAAATATAAATATATTATGTAAATATAAAAGATGTAAAACAAATCAAGATATTTTTTGTATAGACAGCTGTATTATTCTAATTAAATAAATTTAGAAGTGGGAGTTGTTTTTTATTTATGAATAAAATTTACTTTATTTAAATCAAAAGTTTTCAGAAAAAATATTCTTATACATAACATTGGTAAATATAGAAGTTCTGTATAACAAATTTCATCAATGCAATTGCAGCTTGGTAGATTTCAATAGATTTTTTAGTTTTGATAAAATATCTTTGATCACATAATAAACAGCTTTAGTAAAGTTTAAAACTACCATAGAAGATTGATGTAGTATGAAATTATTAATGCACTATATAGCCAAAGGTGACCGTCCCCTTGAGATTTCAGACATTTTGTTAAATATCTAGAAAAAATACATGAGGAATTATCTTTAAGCTCTAAGTGTGTAAACATAATAGCACAGGTCACATTTCCGTAAAAATATCTCTCCCAAAATCCATAGGGAACCGTCAAAAAATTGATAAAGAACAAATATCTTTTGGATAAGCCGGTAGCAAAGGCATTCAAACTGTAGATAATGATTAAGTAGTTTATTGTAATAAACTGCGTTCATTTTTATGCAGTATAGTCTTAGAGAAATTAGGGTTTTTATAAACACACTCCCAAATTTTCCCCAAGTTTTCTGCTTATAATTTACAGTTTTCTTAATATAAAATAATTTTCTTTTCCAAAAATATGACAAACAATATTGTACACAATATCCTGCAAACAAAATTAAAAAATAATAATTTTATGAAAAATCAGCAGGTTTACTAAATAATTTTTCACTGTGGATAGCGTAAATGCTATCAAAATTTTATTTGCATATTGTGTTAGCTAAATGTAAAGAGCAACTTTTCTAAAAGTCTAAAAAAAATAGCTTGAAAATTTTGAAAGTGATCATCGATAAAATAAGCTTAAAATCCGTTTCTCCCAAAATGAAGCAAAAAGATGACGGGCTGTATCCATTTATCCATTGAATAGTGTCAATATTGAATACACAATATGACATATTCTACTATATTTGGATACAATCCCACATTTTTTTGCTTAATTGCCCATTTATAATAGAATTTTTATTATTTTCAGATTCTGATTACAGGGTATTGTGTACAATGTTTGCCATATTTTTGTAAAAGAACATTATTTTACATTAAGAACTCTGTAAATTATAAGCAAAAAACTTGGAAAAATTTGGGATTGTTTTTATAAAAACCTTAATTTCTCTACGTGTAAACAAGCTATCTGCATAAAAATGAACACAGTTTACTACAATAAGCCACTTAACTATAATCTACACTTAGAATACTTTTGCTACATTAGTTTTGCTAAGGTCATCCAAAAGATATTCGTTCTTTTTCAATTTGTTGACAGTCCCTTGTGAAGTTTTGGGAAAAAAAACTTCCCGGAAGCGTATGAACTACACTAATATATTTACAAACTTAAAGTTTCGGGCTAATCGATCAGTTCTCATGTATTTTTCTTATTATTTTGCAAAATCCCTAAAATTGCAAGTGACCCGTCACCTTTTACTATATTAGTCAGGGAGCCGACCATCAATTTTCCTATGTATCGAGTACAAGGACAGGACATACATCAAAATGTAGGTCTGAATGTGCACATTAAGAATATCACTGGCTGCCAGGTCCTATCCTGCCGGAACCCGGTGGCAGCCGCACTTTTATAAAGTCAATTTTGAGTGTTTGCCTATGTATCAAGTACAAGGACCGGACACACATCAAAATGTAGGTCTGAATGTGTACATTAAGAATATCACTGGCTGTCAGGTCCTATATTGCCGGAACCCGGTGGCAGCCACACATTTATGACGTCAATTTTGAGTGTTTACCTATGTATCGAGTACAAGGACTGGACATACATCAAAATGTAGTCTCAATGTGCACATTAATTTCCTGTTTAAATTTGAATACTTTTAAACGATTTTTTTCGCAAAGGTTAGTTGAAGTCGACGTCAAATATATTATGCCAAAAAAATCACTAAAATATTCTAATTTACACAAGAAATTCCGAAACAATTTCCCCATGGATTAACATTACTAAGCAGGTTTTTTTTTCAAGTGAGTAAAGAATCCCCTTTATGTAACATACATTGGGATGTATATAAATATCTTTGAACATGATACATAAATAAACACTGTAAATTAGCTATGTAAATGGGAGTCTGCCACATGGTACCGACAGGATTGGACCTCGCAGACCGTGCTATTCATAATGTGCAGTTCCATACCAACATTTCGATGCATGAGTCCTTGAGCTCGATACATTGGTAGCCACCCTTAAGGGACGTAATAAAAGCCTGCGCAAGGTTCCTACATGGTTGGACCTGCCAGCCAGTGATAGTCTTAATGTGCACATTGATTCCGACATTTTGATGTATGTCCGGTTCTTGTACTCAATACTTAGGCAAACACTCGAAATTGACGTCAAAAATGTGTGGCTGCCACCGGGTTTCGGCAGGATAGGACCTGGCAGCCAGTAATATTCTTAATGTGCACATTGAGACCTACATTTTGATGTATGTCCGGTCCTTGTACTCGATACATAGGCAAACACTCAAAATTCATGTCATAAATGTGCGGCTGCCACTGGGTTCCGGCAGGATAAGACCTGGCTGCCAGTGATATTCTTAATGTGCACATTGAGACCTACATTTTGATGTATGTTGGGTCCTAGTACTCGACACATAAGCAAACACTCATAATTGACGTCATAAAAGTGCGGCTGCCACCGGGTTCCATCAGGATAGGACCTGGCAGCCAGTGATATTCTTAATGTGCACATTCAGATCTATATTTTGATGTGTGTCTGGTCCTTGTACTCGATACATAGGCAAACACTCAAAATTGGCATCATAAAAGGCGGCTGCCACCGGGTTCCGGCAGTATAGGACTTGGCAGCCAGTGATATTCTTAATGTGCACATTCAGACCTACATTTTGATGTGTGTCTGGTCCTTGTACTCAATACATAGGCAAAAACTCAAAATTGACATCATAAAAGTGCGGCTGCCACCGGGTTCTGGCAGGATAGGACCTGGCAGCCAGTGATATTCTTAATGTGCTCATTGAAATCTACATTTTGATGTATGTGGCAGCCAGTGATATTCTTAGTGTGCACATTGAGACCTACATTTTGTAATATGTCCGGTTCTTGTACTCGATACATAGGCTAACACTGTATCGAGTACAAGAACCGGACGTCAGAACCGGAAAATTGACGTCATAAAAGTGCGGCTGCCACCGGGTTCCGGCAGGATAGAACCTGGCAGCCAGTGATATTCTTAATCTGCATATTGAGACCTACATTTTGATGTATGTCCGATCCTTGTACTCGATACATAGGTAAACACTCAAAATTGCCGTCATAAAAGTGCGGCTGCCTTGGGTTCCGGCAGGATAGGACCAGGCAGCCAGTGATATTCTTAATGTGCACATTGAGACCTACATTTTAATGTATGTCCGGTCCTTGTACTCGATACATAGGAAAATCGACAGTCGGCTCCCGGACTAATAGTGGATAACTTTCATAGTTAAATGATAAAAAGCTTAAATGAATTTATTTCACATTATCTACTAAAATGCATTTAGTAGCTTAAGTGTAAATAATATGCCTATAATTATCTATTAAAGAAAATGTTTTTTTCATTTTTATGAGAGGAATAAACTTGCAATCTTGTTTATAGTAGTCAGAAATGAAATGAAGGAAGAACATAAGTTTCCTTTTCCTAATATTTCTTAAAGTATGCACAATTAATGTTCAATATATATGAGGCATGCAATCAAATCAAAGACTTAATCCAAAGATATATTTATTTGTTTTTACTGCCATGTCTCAAACAATGGAAATAAAAGATGTCTGAGATTCAAAAAGAATCTGTCCTTATATGGCAGGTATTATTTGAGAAGTGGGTGTGCTGAGTCGCATTTTGGCAAGCAATTTTAGCGTCTATGATTTTGTTTTATGTAATTAATCAAATCATACAGATAACAAAACTGACAGACAGTTAGCGCACCAGCACAGGATAGCCTGGATGAACACTCAACCCCTCTCCCCCTCTCCTGAGCCATAAAAGTTTTTTCGGAAGAAAAGTGCCTGAATTCAACACTGTTGCTAAACACAGTAGACTCCTTCAAATGCACACAGCTTAGGAGCAGAAGTTGTGCGGATTTTTGAATTTTGCAGATTTCTGGTCATTACTTTGTTTATATTTTTAAGCTATAATTTGAATGAAATTAATAATGCAATCAAAACTATAATGAATGCTTACAATATAATAAAATATTAAAATAAGTATAATAAACTAAAAAAATAAAAAATTCTATATTTATTAAAATGATTGAAATATTAAAAGCAAAGGTTAAGTTGATAATTAATAATATACAGTCAAAGTTCTATAATACGCACAAGTTGGGGCCAAAGATTGTGCAATAGGGTAGAACAAAAGTATAGGGGAAAATATTTTCTTCAGTAAATAATTTTCTAATTGTAATTAGAAGTTGCCTTTGTATATTAACAATAAAACTGCGAAGTTTTTTCATTCTAAATTAATATCTTGAAGTGCCGCAAGAGCTTTAAAAGTGAGGATTTAAAAAAAAAATCCAGATTTAACATGAAATTATAATTTCTTTCACTGTTTTATTTTTACATTTTAAAAATCAAATATTGTTTTTAATATCAATCTATAGATGCTTCTTTAATATAACAATAATAATATTAAGTTCAGTTGAGGTAAATTTATGCATTAATTTTTTGCAAAAATCAAATAAATGAGCTTTTTTTCTTTAAAAAAAAAGAATCAAGGTTAAAATAACTATAAAATAACTTTTTAAAATAACTAATTATTAATAAAAATAAACATCAGTTATTTGACATGCAACATAAACAGTAACAAGTCACTCACTACATTTGAAGAAAATAGAACAAATGTCATGACATAATTAATAACCAGTGTTATTGAAACAAAACAAACGTTAAAGAATAATTAGAATATTCCATTACATTATTAGTTTCACATTTATTTGGTTTTTAAATTCTCTTGATTATTAGATAAAATGATTTTCGACTCGAATTTAGGCATCATCTTTTGCGAAGCATTTTTTGCTTTAATAAAGCCTTCTCTTCTTCAGGACCACAGACACTTATTGATGACCCTGTCACAAGCTTTATAACTCTTTCTACTGCTTGTGTATTGCAGAGTAACCCACTAAATTCATTAGGGTCCTTTGTTTTTCTGTCCAATTCATGAAACATGTGGCGCAAAGGCAATTCATTTAAGTGGAACAAACAAATCAGCCACTGCAGTGGTATGTTTAGATCTTTTTCCATTAAAGCAATCACACCATTATTAACTTCAGTGTTTGTGGCTGTTCCAATGCACCCAATAGCAGTTACAGTTGATATGTTCAAGTGATTGTTACCATTAAAGTACTCTATTATGCTATTTTTTATAGCTTCGCCTGTTCTAAAAGCAGAGATTACATTCCCTAGCAAGGATGAATTGGGTTCTTTAACTAAAGAAACATTTTCTTCGATGACTGCCTTTTTCTAAAATTTGTTTCCATTTTTATCTTGCACAATTGTTTGATCTTTTCTTCCATCGAAAAACAAACCTATATTTTCTCCAACTTGGTTAAGGCGTCTTACTATCTCTTTGGTTCGATTCTTGGCTCTCTCTCTTCGAATTTTTATCCTATCAATTACCTTACCTTTTTTTCTCCTCTGTAATCATTCCAGCATCTTTAAAAACAGCACTTACGATAGTTGCAGCAACTCTATCTAAAACCCCAGTTCGGTCACAGGCACTTACTACTGTTGGAAGTACTACTCGCTTTGCTCGCTTGCAGTTGTATCAAAAAAAGAAAAAAAAAGAGTAATTTTTGGGATTGTATGTACGTTTCCTTTAGATGTCTGCTCAGGATCTGATTGAAGGACATCATTTTCAGCTTTTCTAGCAGCCTTAACTACTAATTTCTGATTGTACATGTACTTTATTTGTTTCTGTAAGTGTTGCTTCTTCTGTTCTCTTTCTGTTAAAATCTTGGAAAGGACTATCGACTCCACTTATCCTCATTTTCCTCACAGTTCTTTGGTCAATTAAAATACCTTGTTCAAGTTTAGGTACTCTTTTTCTTTTTTTGAACTGAGACAGAAAATTCTTTGCACTTACAGGCTGCTACATAAAAAAGACGTTTGTTTTCACTCAAAAACTTTAATTGCAATTAAATCATATTTTTTCTGTACCTTTTCTATTTTTTTTATCTTAAAATACTTCTTTATTAACCGTGATAGGTTTTTCCCATTTGTAACATGCGGGTTCATATAGATTCAACATTCTTAATAAAGAATATCGAATTCATTCTCTGTTGGCTCTTTTTATGTTTTTTCTGGTTTCAGTTCTTGTCAAATATAAAGATAATATTTCATAATGTCATAATAAGTTGGAAGATTTAAATTGCTTAATTCTTTAGGGTATCCAAAAATTGGGCATTCTAACTTTTGTCTCATCTGAACTGATGCTGCCATCACACTAAAGTTAAAATATTAACTAATAAATTTAATACTACCACTAATATTCAACCTGACATATTCATAAACAAAACAAAATCCAAAAAGAACAACATAAAAAGATTTGTTACTCAAACGATTCATTTGCTTGCACGGACTTATGAGAGAAACATGTGACCAGACCATTGCTACATCTACATGCATCCCTTACTCTTTTGCCACCCTACACCAGCCAATAATATACCGCCTGAATCAAGGTTACTTCAAACTGTGTACTATTCTCCTTTTGACTATTAATTTTCAGAACTAAAAAATGTTTTGCTGCGTTTTTAAGTTAAAAGTAAGGTTAATCTTTTCTATTATGAAATACTGTTAAAATCTAAAGAAATGGTAGTTAAACAGTACAGATTTAGTAGCATAAATAATAAAGGCATGCAGTATAAAACTATAAATATCTACTGTAAAGTAGTTTATGTGTGTTATTTAAAAATTGAAAAAAAGCATTTGATATTTAATTTTTTTTTTTTTTTTTTTTTTTTTACAAAACCAAATTTATCAAAATTCATAAAATCTGCTTAAAAATCATATATTCAAGTCATTTGCGGCACCTCCAAATATATTATGGCAGGGATTCAGATGTCCGCTAAAGATCTTTAAATGGGTCGAAAATCCTTAAAACCGAGTGAAATCTCAAAATCGTTATTCAGGTGTCCGCTCTGAGATCCTTAAATTAAGATTCTAGCGTTAAACGCGCCAGGATTTAAGGAAAGCTAAAACGCTATCTTAAGTTAAGGATCGGTAGTTTTCGACGCCATTATTTTCACCGCACATTTTTAAAAATTGATATTTTCAATTATTTATGGTACAGCAATATAAAACATTTATTATTAGCAATAAAATTTTTGTTGCTTTTGTTAAAATATCTTAAAAGTAGTTTTGTTTGGCATCACCAAGTACAATTTTTTAAACACGCGATGTTATAACTGTTGTAAACAATGTAAAAATATGAATGTTGAACTTTACTATGGATATCTAATCGGTATGTATTGCTTTTATTTATAATTTTAAGAGGTTTGTGACATTTAATTTTATATATTTTATCATGTCTTTACAGTTATAATGCATTATTTTTATCTGTATATACGTGTTCCTATCGATAAGTTACTGAATAGTTTCATGTTTACATATCTAAATTTATTTCATTGCTTGCCCAGTTCTATAAACTATTTATTTTATCGACAGATCGAATACGCCATTTACTAAGTTTTATATTTTCTGTATTGAATATTTTATATATTCGTTTATCATGCAGTTTCTTTGTTATTACTTATCGCTTTAAAAAAGTTACGCAAGGCAGTCTCATATGAAGTAAAATATATTTCTAACAATATTTTTTATTTCTTATTTTGGTAAGATTCAATGATTTTGTTTAATTAGTAAAGATTCTGCATTTTACCATTTTTTTTTCTTTTTAATGAAATTTTACAATTTAAGATAACTAAATTACAATTCTTCAGATTATTTTAATAATAAAACATACACATTTTATATTTTAAAAAACATTTCTGAAATACATGTGTATTTTTAATTTATCAAAATGCAAATACCTTATTTTCTTTATGCTCCTATAAAAAAGTTTTAAAAAAAATTAGCCTTACAATTCATTTTGGATAATTACCCCTATTTCTATCATGTAGTTGCCTGATCATTGTAATTTCTGTATTTGTCCTTCATTGTTACTTATCAGTTTTACATTTTAAATGCTTTAATTTTTCAGCGAATCTTAATTTTGTGTATTAAACTTTACAAAGTGTTCGGATTATATTTAACTTCTTATTTTCCTTCTCCCATATTCCTGAAACTTTATCAAATGTGAATATTATAAAATATATAATTATACTGCAAAACTTTTTTGAGGTCTAGTCTGTTCTCGCCAAAAAAGAAAAAAAAAATGGTGAATTTCCTTAAATAAAAGAAAATAAGGCTAACAAATAAAATTTGATGAAAACAACGATAAATTAAAAGATTGTCAAATAATAAATAACTTCTGAACATTGAAGAAAACATAAGTTGTTATTATGTTATTAAATTACTTTATTAAAAATTTATTGTTTCATAAAAAAGTTTCTTAATCTCAAAAGTTTATTTTCATTTATTTAATTTTATCAATTCAATGTATTTTAAGTGAAATCTGCATGTTTTCCTATGTTAGCGAAGGAATTTTCATTTATATTAAAAAAGCATTGATGCCAAAACAATAAGAGATTCTCCTTTTAAAAAATATATAAGTATTTTTAAATTTTTATTAGGTGCATTTTTATATGAGTATTTATATATTTATTTTACAGCATAGGTCAACAGTTTAAAATGAAAAACTATATAGTTAGTTGTAATTTTACCATTTCTTGTTGTGTAATATACAATTTTTGGAACTTATAATTAAGCAAGTAATGTAATAATAATAAACTAGTTATTAGGGAGCATTAATATTGTTTTTGATGTTATGGCCAGAAACAGTATCTATCTAATCGGATGCAAAATATAGCAGTGGAGATAAATGTCTGATGGATCAGTTACTGCCGGAATAGATCTCACTTCAAATTTTAATGCTTTCAGAAGATCACAGGTGTGTAGTTTTATTGAATAATAGTAACTACCATTATTGATCTTCTGCGAGCAACTGCAATCGATGGTGCTTTGGACTCTATGCTACTTTTCTGAGGATTATGGATTGCCACTGCATGTCAAAAGAGGAGATAATATAGTAAGTATATTAAAGTAACATCAAAAATAATATTTGTTCTCCATACAAACTAGTCTTTTAAATTACATCTCTCGCTAAATTATATTTTCTACAAATAGCATGTTACGCTACAAACTATGCAAACACAATGTTAATACCCATGAAATAATAAAGTAAAATTGTAAATATAATGTGAATGTGAATTAAACATTTATATATTTCAGTCTGGGGCATAAATAAAATCTTGCTAAATTTTAAAAAAGTATGAAACAGCTTTACATATACCAATACTTTTTTTTATCAGAGCAACTACACTGGGTTTCATTTGTAAAGCTGAAAGAAAAAAAAATGGGGGGGGGGGGGTATGATGCTTTTAGATAATAAAAGTTTTTGGTGTTTTGTTTCAGATTAAGAAAGGGTATGTTTTTTAATCAACAACAAACATTAAGTTGTTATTTTTAACAAAACACCTTGGTGAAATTCTGTGAGTTAGTATTATTTTGATTATTATTATTTTTTTTTATCAAATGATTCATTCAAAGATATTTGTTTACATAACTGCAATTTTTTGATAATTTAAAAAGTGAAATGAAATTCTCTTCCCTCCCCCCCCCATCATTTCTCTTTTTAAGACTTCATTATTGCTAATTTTATATTTTAAAAATTTTGCATTTTTATAAAAGTAATGTAATTGTCTATAAAAACATACATTGCATTTTTATTTTTTTGTATGCTGAATTATAGAAAATTAAATAAAACCCCCATGTATCACATTGGTAAAACTGATTTTATGTTATTTACAGCCTTTACAGATTAATATTTATATATGTTTTCTATTATGTAAGGTTGCAAATGTCTAAGTTTTTTAAAAAAAACTACTTTTTAGAAAATAAATATAAATTTAGAAGTTGATTCACATACAAGACATTTCGGTTAGCTGGACGCCAGTGTTATACATACATATATGTGTAAAATACATATATGTGTAAAATACAATATATGTATATATAACATTGGCGTCCAAAAAGAAGTACTGGAAAAGTACTGTTTTTTCTCTTAAAGCTTATTTTCTGAAAATAAAAGAAAGTTTATTCTTATGAAATATAAGTTTATAATGAAATTTTATAATGAAATTCAATAACTCAAATTTGGATAAAGCATTTATTAATAACTTTTTAAAGTCCTGCTACAGTTTTCTTTTCTGGTAGAGTTGTTTTCTTTGTGAATTACACATATTACAACCTATCAATCTCAAAAAAGTATTTTTAAGGAATAAAATTTTGCGAAGGGAGCCTGTTATATTAAGAGGAATTTCAAGAAAAAGAAAGGGATTGTTATATTAAAATGGATTTTTGTGAATGGGACTTAATTTTTGCCAAGATCAATCCCCTGATATTTAAAATAATCTTTTGAAATGTTTGTGTGTACTGCATTTGTTTTAGTTTAAAATTTAATTTTAGATCATGATTAAAATAAGTTTTAAAGGGAAAAAATACCATGTACATTTTAAATAAAATTTTGATCAAAAAACTCCCTCTCTCGCCACACTTAAAAAAGAAAAAAAAAAGGTATCCAAGAGGATTTTTAAAAATAGCAAATTTATTATAAAGCATATACAGGAGAAAGAACTCTCCCTCTTGCAAATCTCCAAAAATAGTGAAATATAACTTGAAATATCCTGAGATATACATATTTGTAGAAAGAAATATAGTGAGATGCAGGATTTTGGAGAAAATGTGCCTGTGGTCCACAGTCTGTCTTTTAAAATGGAAAACATAAACATGAAGTTAAGATTTTTTAACGGAATTCTTTTTGCAAGACAATTTGTAAACGTATAACCATTATAAACAATATAGGACTTTAACAAATAAGAAATAATAAGCATTAAAAATTGTCTTTCAAACCATGTGTTCAAGGAGCAATTTCACTCCCTCCCCTGACAAAACTATTAATTCCTTTTATTTTATTTTTTAATTATCCTAATTAGTCTTAATTTTCTTAATTTTTTTTTAAATAATCAGGGATAAATCAAAATTAGGTAATTAAATTCCAAAGCCAGTGATGTGTAATGGCTCTCCACTGCCATCTTGCAAGTGTTTATACCAAGAAGATGTACGTACAATCAGTGTTCTCGCTGACATTTGACCAACATTAGTAATTTGGCTAATTAAAAATAAAAAACATTCGCCAAATGAAAAAAGTATTAGCAAAATACATTCGCCGTGTAGCACAAAAAGAAAAAAAAAATATTTTTCAATGAACCCCCTTTTTTTTTCAATATGTTCCAAAATAACTTAAGTTTTTATAACTGCAACAGCGATTGTTATTAATCTGATTTCAACTATCAGCTACAAATATTAAATATATATTAAAAAATATGTATATATGCATATGTATGAAAAACGAAAAAGAAAAGAAAGTAAATACGAAAATTGAGCACTAGCAATTTGGCGAATTTAATTGCTTGTTTATTCGCCAAATGAAGAATTTGGTCGCAATTTGGCGCAATGGCGAGCGACAGCGAGAACACTGCGTACAATACACCCCCCCCCCTCCTCTTCTCTCACATAATGAAAATCTTGTGTATGAACATGTTTTTATTTAAAAAAAAATTATTCTTAAATATATTCTAACCTTGCCCAAAACCTTTTGTTTGAACATTTTATTTATACATTCAAACAATTAAAACATCTTTAAAATATATATTTCAGGAAATGAAACTAAAAAGTAGCAAGTAAAAAACAGTTATTATTTCCATCATTTAATTGTGTTTAAAAAATAAATAAAATATTTATCTCTAAAAATATTAGTAATTCAGAAATTACTCGAATTCGCAAAACCTGCACAATTTTCCCTCTATTTTCTTTTTTAATGCTTTTTTTTTTTCTTTTCAACGGTAATAATGAAAAAGAGTAGTAACAAAATTCAATTTTAAAAAGCGTGCGTAACTTTGAACGGCAAATGATGCGCATGATTGATTGATGACATGACATCACGGCTGCCGGGAAGCTATTCTATGTGCTGATTGGTCATCGTTTGGGTAATCGGTATCATGTACCGAAGATTGCCGAAGCCAGCTCGGAGATAAAGAAAGTCGAAGCTTGTTTTAAGAAGACCAGCCTGAATAGCGTTTTAAGGATCCTAGAATAAGAATCCTTAAATTTAAGTTAAAGATTCTTATTTAAGGATCTTTACGGTGCGGACATCTGAATGCCTGCCTAGGTTTGTTAAAATATTTTAATACTGTCTTAACAAAGGCATTAGACAACTTTTTATCGCTATTACATATTGAAATTTTCTTTCAACCCTAATGTACAGGGTCATCGAGAAATTTGGGAGAAACTTTAAGGGGCAGTAAGGGACATCACAAGTATTCAGATCTGCATAGCAACCCATGGTGGGAAATGCTTTCCTGCCATGATAGTGACTTCATAAAACACAAGAAATGCAGGACATGAATAAGACAAAAAACATGTTTGTTATCCTTAGTACATCAAAAAACTAAGTAAAAAAGAACATTAAAGAGACAACAATCATCATCAAAATAGGTGTTCGAAATATCTACTCAAGACACTGATGCATGGAAGTATATCTCTGGCACATGGCAGATATAAATTTCTCAAAAATACCAGGAGTGTACCAAACATCTCCAGCAGAAGGGTGTAATAAGTTCCTCAGCACTTTCCAGCACTACGAATAATAAACATGTTTATTCTCCCTGTTTGTGTCCTTTCTTTCTTGGGTTCTGTTTTGTTATTACCATACCAGAAAAGTGTTTCCGACCATGAGTTGCCATGCATATCTGAATCTTTGTGATGTACCCTGCCTCACCTAGTTTGTCCCAATATCTGTGACACCCTGTATACTTTGCTGTATATCATGATATGTAGGCAATATATTTTTAAAAACATAAAGGTCGATATTTTATGCATTTAATTCCTCTTCAAAATATTGCGTGTGAAATTTCTGTTATTTTCAGTCAAAAAAAATAAACACTCATCGAGTCACTTCATAGAGATTATGTCTAAAAATTCCAGGATTAAAACTGGATTTGCATTTTCAAATGGAATTGGTTTGCCAAATCACATTTTTGTAGAAAACAAATGCAAACCAGATTTTAGTGTTTGATTGGTATTTTACCGTTGTGTTTCTGCTTCCATGCTTTCTTATATTTGGGTGCAGAAATGACCAGTGGTAAACCTACCAGTATACTACTAAAATCAAATTAGAAGGTGTTTTCCAGCTAGATATGACTTGGCAAAGCAGCTATACTTTAATATGAGAATCAAGTTTTAACAAATCCTGGAATGTCAGTCATCAACTTGATGAGGTGACTATGTGCAACTGCCTCCTTGTCTAAGAAATGATTGAAAAAAAAAATTGAGAAAATTCTAAAATATAGTAATAACTAGAAAAATTATATAATTTAAAAAAAATGAGGAAGAACAAAAAAATAATAAGTGTTAAATTACTTCTTAAATATTTCATACAACCATTCTCATTTGAAAATATTTTAAATATTGATTGAGATTTTTTTTTAAAATCCTACAAAAACGTACTTCTTAAATTTTCTTTTCATATTTTGGTTTTTTTTTCAAAAAAGATAAAATTTAAATTAAAATTGAATGAGAGAGAGTTATTTATTTTGAATTATTCCCCCACAAAAGCCAAATTGTCTCAAAAAGGTGGCATATGCCTCACATTAGGAACCACTGCTCTTGAGGATAACAATACTTTTACAATGTACAATGCATTTTATAACATCAGAATTCAATTTTATATCACTAAAGTTTTCTGAATTATACAAAATTGTGTATTATAGACATGGTCTGATTTTAACGAAATTATAGTGGGCGAATGTTATCAATTTATCAAATTTTTCACTATTACTTTCTTAAAATAATACTAGCGGATTCTGTGCCTATGAACTACGCTCGTTATACCATGTTGAAGCACCACAAACTCTAAAAGCACTCTAGTTCGATCGGCTTTTAAAAGTTTATGAAACATTCCATTATGCATAAATATATTTTGTGAATGGCAATCTCCCTGTAAACAAGTTTTTCCTCCATTTCCCTTTCATTGGGATATTTTAGCACCAAATCAGCTTCTGTTAAACTTCTACAGGCTATTTACATGTTTCATTAAACAAAATCAGTTAAACAGTGAAATAAACAGTATTTTCCTTTCAATATTTTTTGAACCGCAGTATAAGAAAAACTTTTAAGTAAGGCATTAAAAATTTATCATTTAGATCTGATGTAATTTTCACTAAATTTTATTTTCTCTTTTTAATATTCACGTGAAATTTTTTGTTGTTTGAAAAGAAATATTATTTGTGCCATCTTATAATTTACAACAATAGTTAAAATGATCACATAAAAATATGAAGAAAATGTCTCGTTTAAATGTATTTTTTTTTAATTTTAACTGTTTTAGCATAACTTCAGGGGCCTTCCGACCCAGTGTGCAAAGTGTGCGGCGCGCACAGGCGCCGAAGTAGTAAAGGCGCCAAAACTTTCAGTTGAGAAGAATATACTTTTAAAAATATCCTTAATTAAATTATATTAAAATGTATTATATTTTCTTGACATTTGAATTATCTTTTCTAGATTTATCTTATAGAAACTTATTTATAAATATTCAATTCTTCGTTAAAAAAATTATTTCGTTTTATTCTACTTAGGAGTCGCCTAATAAGTCATTTAGACGCAAAGCAGTCCAACTTTTATAAACGAAAGCGCACCTAATATATTTGTAAACAATGAAAGGCGCCGTAATTCCCATGGCTGAAAACATGCAACACTATTATCTCAGTATAGTGGAAAAGCATATACAGTTTTATTAACATAGGGGCTAAATTCTACTTGTTTTTAGCTCACAGGCTATCATAGCCTGAGAGCTTATGTGCCCGTCCGTTCTGTATGTACGTTCGTATGTTCGTTCGTGCGTAACGCGATAACTCATGATAAAAATATCGGATCCACTTGAAATTTTGTATATAGGTATATCCTGATAAGGCGCTTCCCTGATTAGTTTTTGGAGTTCATTCGATATGTATAAGAGGGGGAACGGGGGGCTCATCCCCCCCCCTTAATTGATATAAACGGGATTTTCATGAGAATCAACAGTTTTCGTTCAAAATTTAGATATAGGATCATTCTGATGAGGCGATTCCGTGACTGTTATTAGGTGTTCATTGAATAAGTATAAACAGGGGGGAACGGGGGGCTCATGCCCCCCCCCCTTAATTGATATAAACGGGATTTTCATGCAGAATTAACAGTTTTCGTCCAAAATTTAGATATAAGATCATTCTGATGAGGCGATTCCGTGACTGTTATTAGGTGTTCATTGAATAACTATAAACAGGGGGAACGGGGGGCTCATGCCCCTCCCCTTAATTGATATAAACGGGATTTTCATGCAGAATTAACAGTTTTCGTTCAAAATTTAGATATAGGATCATTCTGATGAGGCGAGTCCGTGGCTGTTATTAGGTGTTCATTGAATAAGTATAAACAGTGGGAACGGGCGTTCTAATGCCCCTCCCCTTAACTTGTATAAATGGATTTTTCAATCAGAATTGTCAGATTACGTTCAAATCTCTGAATAGTTTGGAAGTTTAATGGTTAAGTATAAAAGAGGAGAATAACTCCTCTTAAATTATATAAATGCTAAATGGGTTTTTATTAAGAATTATCCGATTTGCTCTGAATTTTGGATATAGGTTTTTGACTATGATAAAGCATGTACTTGATAGTTTAGGAGGTTCAATGATTAAGTATAAAAAAGGAGAAAGGGGAGAGCTGTTACCCCTTTTTAATTTTTTTTTCGAACGGAATTAACGAAAATACAAGCCTGTAATGTACAATTAGTATGCGTAGCCTGTGAGCTCAATGCCATCAGTTTAACTGGGCAATATTCTTTTTTATTTTTTTTAATATTTAAATAGCAATTTTCGCCTTACTGCAGAAGTTGCCACAAATAAATAGAAAATTACTACTTGGAAGTACTGGTAAAAATTCTTCCTACAGTATTCATGCCATGAATAGAGATAGAAACATTTTATATGATGCACATGTATATCACCGTGATAGCTGTAAGTCCATTATGATTCAGAAACTATTTAAAAATAATTTGCAGCAATAATTTAATTCAGAATAAATTTAAAATTAGATTTTCAGACGGCCAATCTATCTTCAAAAATTTTGTTGGTGAAGAAACCAGAAATTTTAATCACTAAATAACAAATTAATGACGTTAAATAATTAAAACTAAATAAAGATGACTGATAACTATTAAAAGAAACCTATTCAAATATTTTTTATTTTTAAGAGTGAATCCTTTGAAATAGATTTTTAATTTAAAAAATAGCTAGTAAGAGGAAATATTCGAATGAATGCCAAGAAAACCTTCAACCCACAATCATAGCGATCGCGGGGGACGCACTGGAGAATCCTATATAGAGAAACATTGTAAAACCAGAACTTGGGGACTGTGCATATAACGCTTAGGAAGGGGGGGGGGGGGGTATGGCATATGATATCTTAAGAAATCTCTAAATAATCTCTAATAATCTGTGTTTTTTGATACATCTATTTTGAATTATCCAACCAAAATTTCTCTTTCTATTTGTAATTTGTTTTTTACAGAGGATTTTTTTTTTACTTATAATCTGTTTGTTACATCAAAATAGTCGGCAATCTCTTTTTTTAGTCTGTTATCTATTTTTGTAAATATACAGATTTATTATTAAAATCATTAAATGACTATAAAATTATTTGATTTCAAATTATGGAATACCTCAACGTTTGGCATTCCTATCCTTCTGTCTTATATGTATACATATATAATCTGTCTTCAAGAAAACAGGTGCAAAGTCTGTTTGAAATAGTACTTGAGTTTACTAGTAAAAAAAAACAAAATGTTGTCCTACTATTTTCTTGATAAAAGGTTCTACCTGCACCCTCCCTCTTCACCTCCCATTCTCCTGCGGAGGAAAGTGCAAGAAAGCATTATTACTGTTGAATGTATTATGTAGCAAAAACCTATTATTAATTACTTTTAATCAGTAACTATTTCTTTTTTTAAAGTTTTCTTTGGTATTAAATTATTTTATATATAGTAGTGATATTTTAATGACTTCTCTTCATTTGAATCAATGAGGCATACAAATAATAAATGTATAACTATATCTGTATATCTCTGCGAAGAAAAAATCCAATAATCCAAAGAATTTATAGACATTGATAACGTCATCATTAGGGTAGGGGTTGAGGAATGATAACGTATGCCAAAACTGCCAAAAAGTTGACAACGCTCGTTATATTTGTATAATTTTAACTGGTAAAAATGAAGCATCAGCTGTTTGTGAAGCTGTTGGCATTCCGCGCCGTAGGTTTAACACTGATTTTCACACTTAAAGAGTAGAGTTTACTTTAGACGGCCTAACCAGTATTTGTGTTCCGTTCTTTTACAAATGATCATTGCCGTGGAAACTTTTATGTATTGGACATTTTTTTTTCCACACATCTGAGCAAAACAAATATCTATTATCTATATTATATATCTAGTACTCTGGTCTTATCACGATATCGAAAAAGGGGGAGGGTTGATTAAGGTAGGCTAAATTTGGCCATAAATATCCAAATTTTCTTACGTTTTTGAAAATTGAGGGGACAATCTTTCCGTGAATTCCCTGCTTGTGTCTATTCAAATACTGTATAAACAACTGTAATGATTGTAAGATTTTTTTATTTCAATTCAGAACGTAAAATTGAATTTTTGAAATATGAGCATTTAGTAGAATTACACATAATATTTAGCATAACCTTAGACGTTATGGAGACTAAGATAACAAAAAAGACAGATCAATTTAGACATAAATAAATTAGGAGCTACAATGATGGATGTAATATGAACGGAAAAATATAAATATATGAAGAATGAGTTTTAAATTCCCATGCATTAGATTAATATTTCTGCACACCAGATACATCGTTAGAATCTGAAAAATATCGAGAATGCATCAATAGGTTTTTATTTTTTTTAATTTAATTTAATTTAATTCTTTTTTATTATTATTATTTATTTTTATTTTTATTTATTTATTTATTTATTTATTTATTTGTACGTTTGAAATTTAGAAAAGAGGAAAACTTGAAAAATAACGCGAATCGCGGACAAATGAACAGATTTTTTTTGAAATAGTCATAAAACATACCATCGAAATAGAAAAGGTAAAGCGATTTTCTTTCTTTCCTTTTTATTTTATTTTCATTTATTTATTTATTTATAACTTTACAAGCTCCGAAGTTTCAATTTAAAATTGTAGAAAAATCGAATGTAATATGCTCTTGGTCGGTGGGAAGGACTGCTTTGGAAAACACACAAGCATGATCTGTTTGAAGATCGAAAACTCGCCATTTTGTGATGAACATTAAGGACTTTTAATTAATGTTTCGGTTAATTAGCAAATTATAAAAAAGTCTGAGTTTCAGGTGCACCTGCCATCATTTATCCGTATCCAAATTTTAAGATCTCTATGTGCGGTAGATTTTTTAAGCCATCCCGAATACCTGCAAAATAAAAAACATTTTTTCCCCTTTTCTTTCTTTTTTCTTTTAAATGCAATCTATTGTTGTTGTATTGATTTTTTTTCTCAAAGATAGTGAAATTTAACCGTTACGCAGATTTCTAATACAGATTGCTTCCATTTTCACAGGTTTTACTGCGTTATGAATTTTATTTGATTAGCTGCCACCTTTCTCTTTTTTTAAAGTAATTTAAGCATGTTCGAAGACAGAAATTTTATTTAATAAATGAAATAAAATACGAAAAATACGAACTGTATAGAAACAAGACTAATTTTATTAAATAAATTTTCTGGTTCGAAAAACGTTATTTGATGTGGTTAAAAACTTCAGAAGAAGGACAACTATGCATTTACAAATCTTCATAAGTTTTTTTCTTCCTGAAGGCAAGGAGGGGGGGGGGAGTAAAGGACGCTAACTGAAGTTTTGCACACAGGCGCCGGATACTGTTGGCGCGCCCCTGCATAACTTTTAACTGTCATTTTAAATATGACATAATTTCTTTTACTTTCTGCTTTTAACGCATATTAATGAGTTTATTTACGGTTATTTAAAAGTTTTATTTCTGTTTTTGATATTCACTTGATACTTTTATTGTTAGAAAGGAAATATTTTTATTTCTGCTGCCTTAGACTTGGAAATAATAATAAAAATGATCATTTAGAAATGTCAAACGTCTCACATAAAAATATTTTAAAATTTGATCGTTTGTAATATCTTTCAAATGGGAATTAAATAGTTACAAGTAAGTAGCGGGAAAATTACGTCAAAAACTAATTTTTGCACGTGACTATTAATGTTAAATTTCATTCATTCAATTTACACATGTTTCCCCATTTTAAAATGATATACACATTTTTAACGGACTCATTATTTTAATATTTTCTTTCTTTTTTAATAATCACATGAAAATATATTTTTATGATGTAATTTTTAATATTTTTCAGCTATTAAATTGTAATTATTTAATTTTCATTTGAAAGTACTTTTTTTGTTTGTGATAGTTGTGTGTAACTAAATTTTTAATTTGAAGGAAGTATTATTATTTGGTCACTAGGCAACAATGTAAAATAATAACTTTTTCGAAAATATTTATATAAAAAAAAGTCTCTCAAAATGCTAAAAATTTGAATTTAAAATACAAATAAATCCTCAAAATGAGTCAAATAAAATAAATAAATAAATACAATCTGCACACCAAGAAGTTCTAATGTATAAAACGATCTAAAAATGTTTAAGTTCCTGTGTATAACTTTTCTTATACAGGGTGAGTCATAAATATCGAAAACAATAGGCTATTTCCTTAAATATTGTCCCTAGACCTATGCTTCCAATTGAAAAAATTCATAAAAAAGATGAAAATATGATGGAATATGTTGCAACTCCATGAGGAAAAGATCTATTTTAAAAAATACGAAAATTAAATTTTTATACGGCCCTCGTAGGATAAAAATTCCATTTATAAAAACTTTTCAAATCCAGTCCTGAATAAGACACAAAAATTGCATCTTCATATCTGTTAAACTCGCTGAGTTATAGCCGTTTAAATAATTCATCACGCTTTAAGGGATCAGACACAAGTTGAAATGCACACAGTTCAAGAAACAATGTTTAACAGCTCTAGGAAACATGGAAATAAAAATCTTTTGAGTGAGAATTTTGATTTTTTTTTCCTTTTTTTTTGTGATGTTTAGTCGTAAAGTTTGCTAGCAAAGTCATGTCCTAAAATTTCTCATCAAATTTATAAAAACTTCAAATGATTAGTATTATTTAAATGCGATAATTTAAAATCGTTATAACTCGGAATATTATTCATTGGATTTCATTTTTTTCATTTAATTAAAGAGAAAAGTCTAATTTTAGTTTTGTTCCAGGTTTTTTTCAATATTAATTTTAAAACTATCACAAACATCTATTTAAAAAATGATATAACATATCTTTAGAAAAGTCATATTTTCAAAAGAAAATATTTTTTTCAAATGTGCCGAAACAAAATTAATGTATATTAATAAAAAAAGACATGTTCCAAGTTTACACATTCATTCTTTGGCGATTTTTTATTTTAATAATTTAAAGACGAAAAATGGTGATAATTGTGGTAGTGGTGGGGGGGGGGACATGATGCATAAAAACACATTTAAATTGTTAAAAAAATCCAACTGCTAATGAAATGTTTAAGTGCTTCTTAAAAAATTGAAAAGTAACTCTTTTCTGTAGCTCAAACTTCCAATTTATTTTGACCTTTGCTTTTTCCAGCTCATTTTTTGCTTTGTTTAAGCGTCTGTCTCTTATTTTAGAAAGTGCTTTTTCTAACATACGATTTAAGAGATTTTTTATAATTTTAACACTCACAATTTAAGGTTTTTTACTGTCCTAAAAAAGCTGTCAATAAAGTGTGTATTCTGCTCCCAGGCTGGGTCAGGTCCCGAAAGTTACTTTTTTCTGACGACTCGACCGAGCGTAACGTATTTTTTCATACCATACCAGTGCTGATTCCTTCTTCTTAGATCTACACGGGACGAAATTTTCAATTCCGGGCTCTACGCACCCCATACTGATTGGTCTAATATGCATAAAATGAGTAAAATTTCGATCATTAAAAACTTTTATGAAAAATGCATAGCTTTTGAAATTGTCTTTATTTTAGAAAAAAAACCCTTTTAAAATTCATTTTTTAAACTAGTATATTCAAAGGCAAAAAAATTAAATGCAATGAAACCAGTGAAAAAACATGCCTATGACGGAATATTGTTTTAAAAGCACATTTTTAAAAACATCTTATTTTTTTCATTTATTATTCAGTTATTGAAAATGCGCATTACAATAATGTAATAAATCTTTATTATGGATATTTTTAACTAAAATATACAACTATTCCCATTTATATATTTTTCTTTTATTTCAGGTGAATCTGTTCCTAATACACTCGTTAAAACATATATAGATAATTATCATAAATGATGCACTGGAAAAAAGCAGCAAAAGAATTCGAAATGTGACAAAAGTGAAAAGGTTTCAATCATTTATGCGATAATTCATCTAATTGTCGTTGTTGATAGTTTTATTACAACACTTGCTTTGTATCTATTATTTCACAATCACCTGAAGCATTTATTTACATCTTGTGTTATCTATTCTGCGGATCAACAATCAGTGCATATCATTTCTCTCAAACAAATTAAAATTATTTTGTGAATTTCTATAAAATATTTTAAGCCGATTATGCAATTCATTATAAAGTTTGTACTGGACATGGAATCCTATCATTGTGAAATTTGATTGTGAAAAATGTGACAATAACTTTCAAAAATTATTTGAATCAACAATTCCATAATGAGAATTTTTTTAAATATTTGCAGGATGCTGTAACAGTTTTTAAGACTCACAAAAATTATCAATTTATAATACATGTTAAAAAATAAGAAATTTAGAGGAACAAGGGCAAATTTTCGGAATTCAGTTTATACATTCTTATGGAAATAAATGAAAAACTTTCCACTGTGCAATTTTTAACACAAAATATTTTCTTAACAGAATAACTGTATCACAGATCTTCATTTGCACGCAAAAAAGCCATTTATTTGAGATTTAAGCAACAAAAAAATTCCTGAGAAAATGTAACTTTCAAAAACACTTTATGCATGCAAACAAAAAGCCTTTCAATTGAGAAAAAATCAGCTAAATATTTTAATCCAAAGAAACGTGAATACACAGCTCCTAAAACATACAAATGAGAAATCTTTCAGTTGATTCATGCAAGAAAAAATTTCGTGCAAGTGATATTTGTTCACTCCTCTGGCATATAAATGAAGTAATTTTTACTTTTCTAATATGCATTAAAGCATTATTATACAAATGCAAAGGAAACAATATTTTCTGCATATAAATTAGTAAACTGAAGGTCTTTAGATAAAATATTAAAAATATTCTCGTATATGCAACGTGAAAAAACTTTTTCTGCATACAAATGAGAAACTGTTAGCTTGTGAGATATGCAATAAAAACTTTCTCGCAAAATGAACTCGAATAACCATCTTCGACTGCATGCAAATAACAAACATTTTGCTGTGAACTGTGCAACAAAGTATTTTCTTTGAAAGATTTGATTAAACACTTTTGCGCGCGTACAAAAAGGACACCTTTCATCTGTGAGATATGCGATAAAAAAGTTTCTGAGAAATGTTTTTTCGAGGGACACCTTGTCTTACATACCAATGAAAAACCTTTCAGCTATGAGATATGCAACAAAAAACATTCCTGTAAAAATAACTTAAATAAACACCTACTCGTGCACAGAAACGATAAACCATTCACTTGTGAGGTATGCAACAAAAAATTTTCTGACAAAAGTAACTCGAAAAAACACCTTCTCATTCATACAAATAAGAAACCTTTCAGTTGTGAAATATGCAACAAAAAAAATTCACAGAAAAATACCTTGAATACGCACTTACTCCTGCATACGAGTGAGGAAACTTTCAGCTGTGAATTATGCAACAAAAAATTTTATCTGAAAGGTAACTTAAATACGCCCCTACTCCTGCATAGAAAACATAAATCTTTCAGTTAAGAGATATGCTACAAAGAAATTTTTGGGAAAAAATGGATAGACACGTGCAGGTGCATACAAAAGAGAAACTTTTCAGTTGTGAGATATGCGACAAAAAGTTTTCCCAGAAAGGTCACTTGAATTCACACCTTCGAGTGCATACAGAAGAGAAACCTTTCAGCTGTGAGATATGCAATAAAACATTTTCTAGGAAAAGTAATTTGAATATACACCTTGTTTTGCATACTAATAAGAAACCTTTCAGCTGTAATATGTGCAACAAAAATTTTTCTTTCAAATGGACTTTAAATGCACATTATCGTGTGCATACAAAAGAAAAACCTTTCAGTTGTGAGTTATGCAAAAAACAATTTTCTCAGAAATGTAACTTGAATTCCCACCTTCGAGTGCATACAGAAGAGAAACCTTTCAGTTGTGAGATATGTAACAAAAAGTTTTCTCAGAAATGTCACTTAAATTCCCACCTTCGAGTGCATACAGAAGAGAAACCTTTCAGCTGTGAGATATGCAATAAAACATTTTCTAGGAAAAGTAATTTGAATATACACCTTGTTTTGCATACGAATAAGAAACCTTTCAGTTGTAATATGTGCAACAAAAATTTTTCTTTCAAATGGACTTTAAATGCACATTATCGTGTGCATACAAAAGAAAACCCTTTCAGTTGTGAGTTATGCAAAAAACAATTTTCTCAGAAATGTAACTTGAATTCACACCTTCGAGTGCATAGAGAAGAGAAACCCTTTAGCTGTGAGATATGCAACAAAAAATTTTCAGAGAAAAGGACCTTGAATAAACACTTACTCCTGCATAAAAATGAGAAAACTTTCAGTTGTAAAGTATGCAACAAAAAATTTTCTAAAGAAGGTAACTTGAATACTCACCTACTCCTGCATAGAAAAGAGAAACATTTCAGCTGTGATATATGCAACAAAAAATTTTCTCAGAAAGATAACTTAAATACGCACCTACTCCTGCATAAAAAAGAGAAATTTTTCAGTTCTGAGATATCCTACAAAAACATTTTTGAGAAAAGTAAAATGGACAGACATTTGCAGATGCAAATGAAAGAGAAACCATTTAATTGTGAGATATGCAACAAAAAGTTTTCTCGGAAAGGTCACTTGAATTCGCACCTTCGAGTGCATACAGCAGAGAAACCTTTTAGCTGTGAGATATGCAACAAAAAATTTTCACACAAAAAGACCTTGAATACGCACTTGCTCCTGCATACAAATGAGAAATTTTTCAGTTGTAAAGTATGCAACAAAATATTTTCTCAGAAAGATAATTTAAATAAGCACCTACTGCTACATAGAAAAGAGAAAACTGTCAGTTGTGAGATATCCTACAAAGACATTTTGGGGAAAAGTAAAATTGATAGACCCCTGCAGGTGCATATGCAAGAGAAACCTTTTAATTGTGAGATATGCAAGAAAACGTTTTCTCAGAAAGGTCACTTGAATTCACACCTTCGAGTGCATACAGGAGAGAAACCTTTCTGCTGTGAGATATGCAAGAAAACATTTTCAAGGAAAAGTAATTTGAAGATACACCTTGTTTTGCATACGAATAAGAAACCTTTCAGCTGTGATACGTGCAACAGAAATTTTTATTTCAAATGGACTTTAAATGCACATTATCGTGTGCATACAAAAGAAAAACCTTTCAGTTGTGAGATATGTAACAAAAATTTTTCACAGAAATGTAACTTGAATAGGCACTTTCTCCTGCATACAAATGAGAAACCTTTCAGCTGTGAGATGTGCAACAAAAAATTTTCTTACAAGGGGACTTTAAATGAACATTTTCTTGTGCATACAAAAGGACAACCTTACTTTATATAAACATTTTCTTGTGCATACAAAAGAAAAACTTTACAGTTGTAAATTATGCAACAAAAAATTTTCTTGCTGAAATAACTTGAAAAGACAGTTTCTTATACATACAAATGAGAAACCTTTCAGCTAAATTGCAACAAAAAATTTTCTCAGAAACGTAGCTTGAATACACGCATACTTGTGCATACAAATAAAAAATATTTAGCTAATGGATATGCTACAAAAAATTTCTCAACGATATAACTTGATTAAACATTTTTTTGTACACAGAGAAGAGACACCTTTCTTCTGTGAAACATACGATAAAAAAAATTCTGAAAAAAGTAGCTTAAATGGCCAGCTTGTATTGCATACAAGTGAGGAACTTTAGTCGTGAAATATGCATCAAGAAATTTTCTGAGAAAGGTAGCTTAAGAAAACACATTATCATGCTTGCAATTGCAAAAACCTTCAGTTTTAAAGTATGCAATAAAAGATTTTCTCACAAATGTAACTTGAAACAACTTCTCATCCATACAATACCATACATAGCTGTGAGATATAAGATGGAGTGCTCCATCCCCTTCCCCAGACCCTGTCAGGCCCATATGACTCTCGCGACGAGGACTTCGACTAGGGTCCCAGTTCGCATACCGCTAGGCGGCTACTACTCAGGCGCACCTATCCGTCCGATGTCTACGGTCTAACGACCTGCCCCGAAAAGCCTGTCGCCGTTCCCAAGTTTGATGAGACTGCAGAAAACGACAGCTCCCCCGCCCATTGAGTTACTCCAATGGCGTGGACACTTTGTTCCCCCACCCAATGAGCCATGACAAGCCCCCAGGCAACAACACCCACAAGAGCGCTGAAGCCGGTGACCCAATGCCATGGAACGCCGGATGGGAATTGCTTTACGGCAACCCCACAAGGTGAAATTACTATGACAGGAAACACAATTATGTGGGTCAGCCGTGGAGGGGAGGTGCCCCTAGCAAGACCCTGGAAAGACGGGGAAAAGCCTTCCTGCCCGCAAAAATACGGACTCGCTTCGGGGTTTTCGCCCCCAATCCCTACATGTACCGACTTACGAACGACCCTTAGGTCGCACTCGCACCTGCTGCGTACGGACACCGAGTTGGTGACTAGGTGCTCGTAACTAAAACCTCGAGGGCCGAGAAAACCCCTCACGGTGGTTAAAGAAGCCACCCAGTCTAGGCTTTTTGCGTCCAAGACCCCCCCACATTCCCCCGGTAAGCCAAGAGGGGGTCTGGTGTCACGGGCTAGGTGACGGTAGTGACCCCAGGTGGGCCCGGAAAGCTTCACCTAGACTGCAAAGACACAGCCTCGCTAGGAGGTCGGCGCGAACGGAACCCCGCGCGCCTCGTTCCGTCCCCCCGCCTTTCGGCCGGGGAACCGAGCGGGGTCAAATAAGGCCCGCCATTACCTTACCTCAGAGCCCTCGTTGGTTCGTAGGCCTGAAGGCCCTTACCTCGTGCAATAAGGACTCCTACCAGAGTTGTGAAGGAAACTCTAGCTAAACCCTGGAGGACAAAGAAACTTCCTCCACGAAGTCCGGCTCGGGAAAATTAGTTTGAGGCACTGCTAAGTTTGAATCACTGGACGCAGAAAGCCCCAGTCCTGCCTAGACACGTCAGACTTGATCGGACCAAAGAGTTCTTCTGAGGGAGATGTGTCACCGATTTAACCGGTGAGCGCCCGGCCTAGGTCTCTGTGGTGATTGTATCAAGAGATTGGCCTGCCAGCCAACTCTCTTCCATGGGTGTCGAGCCTTGAGGGACAAACGTCACAACGGCGCCCTTCCGTCTCGACCCGTCCCTTGGTCGAGCGGGGCACCCCCAGTCTCCTCCCACCTAGGAGCACTAGCGTCTAGCGACAGCAGGATTCCTAATGGTAGGACTTAGAAAAAAATCTACCGATCTTTGCTGTTAGGATTTATCCCTAAAGAGGGATAATTTGCTTTTCTAGACTTTTGTATTGTGCTGCCATCTGTTAACAGAAGACTAAAATTAGTTAATTAAAACATTGCATTATACTGAATATTGTGGCAGATAAAAATAAAATAAATTATCAAATACACTTAAATTATTTATAGATTTAATATTGATAGTTATTTAAAATATCATTTTGACTATCGTGGCAGATTAATAAAAGAAAGAAATTAATAATAATGTTAATATTGTTCTTAATTTAAGTAATTCTTGAATTTATGTAAGAATTATTATATTCTGGTATTCAAACAGTAAACACAACAATCGTATAAACACAATATTTTAATGAAAAGCGAGTTATCTCATTTTCAAAAAGCCCTACAGACTGTGGATTTCCCTAAACATTTGAAGAGGGGAAATTCCCTCTTTAGGGATGTTTCAAGTTTCGCGGATTTTACTAGTCCTACCATTAGGAATCCTGCTGTCGCTAGACGCTAGTCCTAAGAGCTGGCACACCAGTGCTTCCGCTACAGAAGAAGTAGGGGCTGAGTTTCCCGGCGGATAAAAATTACACCGGGCACTGGCCGAAGCCTCTCCCATCGCTAACTCCAGGAGATACTGCACGCCGATCCTGCGAGCTGCAATGACACTAGAGAGTTTCTATTACTTGTTCGACAAAGCCCACACTCTCGTCTCGGGCTCCCTCTCAGTCAAATAAGTGGCCGAGGTCCTGATCACCTTAGTTTCCCGTTGCCTAGAGTCACCGTGAGGACCTTGGAAAACGACGCCTTGACACTCACGTGAAGATCGCTGTCGAGTTCCAAAAGCCCGCCACTGGGATTGGGCTATGAGCATCCCTTGGTGGCTTCTCTCGAGAACCATAGCTGTTGTGAGATATGTAACAAAAGTTTTTTTTTGCATACCTCACAATTTAAAAATTTCTTTTTTGCATAAATGAAGTGGTGATTATTTAAATTATCCTTCTGAAAAACACTTTTGTTATAGCTGTGAGATATGTAACAAAAGTTTCTTTCAGAAGGTTTAATTTAAATAATCACCACTTCATTTATGCAAAAGAGAAATCTTTAAATTTTAATGTATGCAAAAAAAAAAAAATCTCAAAGATGTAGTTTGAATACATACTTTCCCATGCAAGCAATTGAAAAATCTTTTTTACAATTATAAGATATTAAGATATGCAAAAATAAAAATAAAAATAAAAAAATAAATAAAAATTGGCAAAGATTATTTGAATAAACATTTGTGTGCATACAAAAGACAATATTATAGCTGTGAGATATGTAACAAAAAAATTCTGAGACAAGTAAATTAAATAGACACCTTCGAATACATACAAATGAGAAACCTGCCTGCTGTGAGGTAAGCTATAAGGTTTTTTCTGAGAAAGACAGTTTGAATCTTCTCCAGCATACAAGTTGAAAACCTTTTAGTTTTGAAATACTTCCCAAAATGTTTTTCTGAAATGTAGCAAATATATATCTTCTGGTACATAAAAATTAGAAAGCCATTCTGTTGAAAGACAGAAATAAAACTTTTCCACAGAAATGTAAAATAAAGACACCTTGCCCATAGAAAAGAGAAATCTTTTAGTTTTGAGATGTGCCACAAATATTTTCTCAGAAATTTAACATAAGTACACACCTTATCATGCGTAGAAATGAGAAGTGTTATAGTTTTGGGATAGAAATATATACTTTTGTCAGAAAATTAACTTGAACAAACATATTTGTATACATATGAATAAGATCTTTTAACTGTGATATATTTATGCAGCAAAACATTTTTTCCAGAAAACTGACTTAAATAGTTAACTTCGTATTCCTAATTTTTTTTATTATGAGGCATGCAGCAAAACATTAAGAATTTCATCACAGTGGTTATTTAACGAGACATTTTTTTCTGTGTACAAAAAAGAAAATGTTTAGTTGTGTAGTATACAGCAAAAAAAAAAAATTCCTAAAAATTAACTTCAAAATGGAGCTCCATTTGCATATAAATAATAAATTTGTAGGATCTGCAACAACGAATTTTCTGATGGGTATAATTTGAATGTGCATAATCAAATGCCCATTAATGAGAAATCTTTCATTTTTAAAATGTTCAAGAAAGAATGATTTCAGAAAGGTATTTGAATAGGCTTTATCTCACTCTTCATCCTTTCTAATCTTATCCTGATATGCAGCCTCTTCACTGCAATCTTTTTAAGATTCAAATTTGTCTTAACCAATCTCAAGTATTTTTTATGATTTGCAGAAAAATTGTTGTTGTACATGAAAATTCTTTGCTTTTTCTGTAACTTTTGTGAATTTGACATTGTCTAAGCAAAAGCCCAGACATGTAATAAATACTTTATTATGGATATCTAAACTTTTTTTCATCAGCAATCGGTGAATTTTCAACTGTTTATCAAAGCTGACAACTTTACCATTCCTTAATTATTATAAAATAAATTAAAAGATGCTGGGTTATTTTTTACATATATTTAATTTATTTTAAATTATTTATTATTATTATAATGAAACTTTTGTTGTTTCAAAACTTGATTGATATTGTGAATGGTATGATTAACAATTGATTACAAATCACTCATAATATTTTTTGGAATTAAATTTTTTTTCTATTTTAAAAACCATTGTGATTTACCGTAATTTCCTGCTTATAATCCACGGATCAAACAATTATTTTTAAACCCAGAATTTTTAAAAAAGAAATGTAACTGTAAAAATAATAACTGAATCAGAGGCTGATAATAAACATAAGTAGTTTAATTAAGATTAAGGTTAACTAAATCACGCACATGGCGACTGCAACATCATTCACATTTTCACAACACCAACTTAGCGTTGCCAAACAGGATACACAAATATAATTACAGGGTATGGTTACATGTAACATACAAACATTTTAACTTACACCAGGGAGTAAGTGTGATTATTTTCAACACCCTCCCTTAATCACACATTATTTTACATTTATATCTTAAATCAATTAATCTAGGTTTAGGTAAGCATTTCGTAAACATATCAGCTAACTGATTTTCAGTAGCAACATACTCAAGATTTATATTATACAATTTAATAGTATCCCTAACATATTTTAATTTAATATCCAAATGCTTTAATCTAGCACAGTTGTCTTCATTTAATATAGCCTTAATGGCTGACTGATTATCCTCAAAAATAAAAACATTAATATTTTCATACTCTAAAATTTCTGTAGTTACATTGTAAAGAACAATTAAATCCTGGACAGCTTTTGCTAAAGCTAAAATCTCTGCCTCTGTAGAGGAAAGAGCAATGGAGGTTTGTTTCTTTGCAGACCAAGCAATTGGACAATCATTAAAGAAAATAATATACCCAGAAATAGACTTTCTATCCTGTGCATCAGCCCCCCCAATCTGCATCAACATAAACATTAATAACACTATTGTCACTACAAGATTTATAAAACATTAATTTGAGTTCAGATGTCCCTTTTAGATATCTCAGCACTCTTTTCAGACCAGCCGAGGCAATATCAGTGGGGTGCTGTTGGAGTTGACTAAGGCAATTAACAGAGTACAAAATATCAGGACGAGTCATCATGGATAAGTAGAGCAGAGCCCCTACAAGCTCACGATAAGGACCATGAAAACTTTTGCCCTGCACAAAATCCGAAGAAGTTGACTTTGGCACAATAGGTGTGTCAGATGGTTTGCACTCTGTCATTTTAAATTTATTCAAAATTTTCTCAACATAAGCCTTTTGACTTGAAGAAAGTTGATTTTGAGAATATTCCATGCGTATCCCTAGGAATTCTTCAGCAATTTCAGCCTTAGACATCTCAAACTCATTCCTAAGTAGCTGAATCACAACTTTAATTTCTGAATCATCAGAACCAGCAATGAGCAGGTCATCAACATACAACAGAATGAAGATTTCTTTCTGTTCAGATCTTCTTACAAAAACACACGCTTCACTATTTAACTGCTTGAAGTTTAAATGAAGAATAAAATTTGTGAAACGTTTGAACCATTGTCTGGGTGCTTGTTTGAGTCCATAGAGACTCTTAAGCAGCTTGCATACACGGCCACTTATTATTATTGTACCCCATGGGTTGTTCCATGAAGATTATTTCATCGAGTTCACCATTCAGAAAAGCTGTTTTGACATCCAATACATAAACTTTAAAATCCCTTTGGACAATGACAGCAAGAACAAGTCTGAGTGATGACATACTGATTACAGGAGCATAAGTGTCAAAATAATCAATTCCTGGTTTCTGTTCAAAACCACGAGCAACTAGTCTGGCTTTATTCTGGTTTCTTTTGACACGCAACACCCATTTACAGGATACTGTCTTTGCTTCTTTTGGTAATTCCACTAACTCCCATGCTTTATTTTTAGTTAGAGACTCCATTTCATCATTCATAGCTTTCTTCCATGGTATTTTCTCTTCTTCGGATAATTTTTCCACATCCTCAAATGAGACAGAATCATTAGCTTCATACACAAAATAATCATCTAGTCTGACAGGTAATTTGACATTTCTTCTAGGTCTGACATTTTCTTTAGGAGTTGTAGTTTCCACATCTTTTGAGTCTGGATTCACTTCTTCATTAGCAAGCTCTTCAACTTGTATGGTGTCGTCTTGAATCAAATTCATCATGCATTTCTTTTCTTCGTTAAATTTTACATTGTGAGAAACCACAACATGTTCTGTTACTGGATCTAACAGGCGGTAACCCATTGTTGAGTATCCTATGAAAATCATCTTCTTGGATTTAGGATCCAACTTCTTTCTTAAATTGTCTGGAATTCTCATATATGCATCACAACCAAACACTCTAATAATGCTTAGATCAGGTGCCTTACCGTATTTGAGTTTAAATGGCACATCTCCAACAGTTTGATTTGGAATTCTGTTCTTGAGAAATGCGGCTGTTTGCACAGCATACTCCCAACAAGTTTTAGGTAACTTTGATTCAAAAATTAGTGCACGAGCCTTCTCTAGAAGATATCTATTTGCCCTTTCGGCAACACCATTTAAAGGAGCTGAATATGGGGGAGCTGGATCAAACAAAACACCATTTTTCTTGCAGTAACGGGCCAGTTCACCTGATACATACTCTTTGGCATTGTCACACCTAATTTTGTAGAGCTTTGAGTTTTGCTTGATGAACAGTTTAAAAACCTGAGCAATGTCACTTTTGTGCTTTAGAAGATGTACTTCAACAAACCTTGAGTGGTCATCTACTTGGTGGTTGAGAGTGACAAAATATCTTTCGCCTGCCCTAGTAGGAGGATCAATAGGGCCACATATGTCACAGAGAATCATTCTCATTGCCACACTTTCTCGACTTTTAGGATTCTTGCTCACTGGAGTGTTAGGATGTTTGGCAATAACACACTCTTCACAGAAATTTGATGTTGATTCGGAAATTGGCAAACCCATTTCTTTCAACACCTTGTTGGATGAGTGCCCCATTTGCCTATGCCACAGTTCAGCATCATGATTCACAAGATATGTTGAGATTTAACAGGTTGAAATTCACTTATGTACTGTCCTTTCTTGTTAAGTCTAGCAATTTCAAATTACACATTATCTTTCTTAATAACAGCTAGATCATTCTCAAACGTTACACTATAACCTGCTTTTTGTAATTTTTAACTGATATCAATTCACCATTTAAATCAGGAACAAATAGTACATTTGTTAGAATTATTTTCCTGCCATGTAATGTTCCAGGTATGTTGCCAATACCTTCTATCTTCAAAACATCACTTTTGGAGGCACAAGTAACAGTTCCAGAAAAAGGTTTCATTTCTTCAAATCACTCACTTTTGCTGCACATGTGTGTGGATGTCCAGAATCCAGCAGAAATCCTTCAACAGGCTCACCTGCCATGTTACTGCAGCTGTTTCTCTGGAACCTGCCTTTGGTCGAACTGTACAATCCCTTTTCATGTGTCCAGGGCGTCCACATTGGAAGCAAACTGATTTCTTTTTACAAAACTTGGCAATGTGGCCTTTGGATTTACACTTATGACAAATGATGTCACGTTTGTTTGTAAAGAAAGCTATGTTGTCATTTGAAACAGAAGCACGAACATTATCGGGATTTCTTTCAAGCTTTAGTGCTTCAGCATTCAAAAGTCTCTGCATGACAAAGTCTAACATCAAAGTTTCATTTGGCTCATTTTCGATCGTAGCTTTAACTACATCATATTCTGCAGGTAGAGACATTAACAAATAAATAACAACGTCCATATCTTTCACTTCTGCGCCAGAAAGTCTCAATTCATTGGCGATGGCCAGCAGTTCATTAATGTGTTGCTGCATGCTGCATTCTCGACGTTTCTGCAAAGTCGTCAGTTTCTTCAACATTAAAATTTGGCTCACTGCACTAGTTTTCTCATATTTGTTTTTCAGATTGGTCCATATTTGACACGCAGTTGTTTCAGTACCCAAAGTCGCTAGTACTGTGTCATCTAAAAGGGTTAGCAGTAAAGCACATGCTTTCTTTGATTCTTTAACTTCCACTGCTTTAGCCGGATCACTTTCCTCATTTAAATATCTATCAAGATCCTTAGCTGCAAAGATGGCTTCAACACGTCGCTTCCACAGAACAAAATTTTTACCGCTAAATGATTCAACAGAATACTTGATGTTTTCATCACGTGCCGCAATTTCGACTTCCGATCCACATGATTCAGTTCAAAGTAACAAAACAGTTCACTTTCGCACAATCTTAAAATACTTTTACGTCTAGTGTGTTCAGTTTCGGAACCACGCTCTGCTGTAAAGATAACTGAATCAGAGGCCGATAATAAGCATAAATAGTTTAATTAAGATTAACTAAATCACGCACATGGCGTTACTGCAACATGACATTCATATTTCAACCAACACTACTTCAGCGTTGCCAAATGGGATACACAAATATAATTATAAGGTTACAGTTACATGTAACATACAAATATTTTAACATACACCAGGGAGTAAGTGTGATTACTTTCAACAAAATTCAACGTCAATAAAGTTTAATTATAAATTACTGAGTAGTTACTGTGATGTTAAAGTAGCATGAAAATTTCCGAACATGATTAATAGTAACAGGTCAAGATTCAGTTTGACTTCATGCTCAATTCTCTATGTCTAAGCTACCCAATCAAATAACCCCGTACGATTCACTCACATTTTTGTACAACAAATTCTGCAAACATTGCATATTGTAACTTATGAAAATAGTAATGTATTTTACATGTGTAATATACAGGGTGAGTCATAAATATCGAAACAATAGGCTATCTCCTCAAATATTGACCCTAGACCCATACTTCCAATTGCAAAAATTCATAAAAAAGGTGAAATTTCTGATAAGATAAGTTGCAACTCCATGGGGGGTCTATTTGAAAAAATACGAAAATTAAATTTTTATACGGCCCCCGTAGGTCAAAATTCCCAATCAGGAAATTATTCCTTATCCATTCCTAAATTGAACAAAACAAATTTCATCTCCGTATCTAAAAATCCCACAGAGATATTAAATCCCAAAATCCTCAAGAATTCCTGACTTACACCACTTTTCCCTGCCTCTAAACTGTGCTTTCTTCTCTGCGATTCAACGCTTGTTAGGGAACATTCACAAATTGCAAATTGATAAAAATCGGTCTAAGATAGCGCTTTTTCTTTGGACATAAAATAGCAGCATATAGTTTTTACGCTAAATTGGTATACCAGACGTCTGGCCATGTCAAAATATCTAGGTTAAGTCTCAAACCGACCCATAGGGGAAAAAGTTTGGCGTGGCCTGAAAAAATGTCAACATCATAACCCGACCGGTCTGGAAAATAGTTTAAATCACTGCCCGGTTCAGTCGCAAATTTCTACATAGTTTTTTAATTCGGCGTGGGAAAAAAATGTTTCATATGGAGGAGTTACCAAAAAATTCTTTTATAGCTTTTCTTTTTTTATATTTATACTTTTTATTATTAAAGAAGCGTCAAAGGCTGTAATATATTTATTTTATCAATGAATCTCTATTTATATGTAAATGTTTCACTTATATTTTAATATCGTTAATCCATATTCCATGCGTTGGAGACTCTGAAAAATGTTATACACTAAAACTTTTTAAGACGGAATCACATAGGAAAGAAAAAATACGTTATAGACAGATGCTCTCCCTAGAAGATGTAATTGGAGCTTATTTTCTTTTCAGGTACTATTGCATTTATTTTGCATGGATCAACATATTTTCCGTTTAAGACAGAATTCCGTCTTAGTCAGATTTTTTTTCACTGGTTTTATTGTATTTAATTTTTTTAACCTTTGAATAATCTATTTAAAAAAAAATAATTTTAAAGGTTTTTTTTGCACAAATAAAAGTTTTAAAATCTATATGTTTTTTGTAAAAAAATTCGATTGAGCCGAATTTTATTTATTTTATGTACGTATTAAGTCAGTCAGAGACAGTGATTTTAATGCGGGTTTTGTCGAGACCGGGTTTGAAAATTTCATCCAAAGTGCACCTAAGTTGAAGGAAGTAGTCCCCTCTTTTATGAAAAGTACGCTAGGCCCGTCCTGGCGGGTCTTCCGAAAAAGGTAACATCTCGGTCCTGACTCTACCTGGCGCAGAATACAGATTTTTTAACAACCTCTGGAGGACGATAAAAAGCCTGAAGTTGTCAGAGGTAAATTTAAAAAGAAAAAAAAAGACTATCTGCATCTTAGAAAAAGCATTTAAAAAAATAACTGACGGACATTTAAACAATACACTTCGTTTTTCTGCATAATGAATTTTTTATCGTCTATTTCTTGTCACTAAATTATTAAATGTTAAGAATTTTTAAAAGAAAAAAGAACTTGAAACACGTCATTTTTGATTTTTTTTTACTTTAGTTTTGTTTCGGCAAATTTGAAAAAATGTTTACTTTTGAAAAAATGTTTGTTTTTGAAAATATGATTTTTTTTAAGTTATATTATTTTTTCAAGAAATATTTTTAATAGTTTTAAAATTAATATAAAAAAAAACCTTGGAACAAAACTAAAATCAGATTTTCATCTTTAATTATATGGAAAGAAATTGAAATCCGATAAATAATGTTACGAATTATAACGATTTTTGATTGTCCCATTTAAACCAATACTAACCACATGAAACTTTTATAAATTGTATGAGAAATTTTAGAATGTGATTTTCTTAGCAAATTATAATGCTAACCATCAGAAAAAAAAATCAAAATTCTAACTCAAGAAATATATTTTTTACGCGTTTTCTAGAACTGTTAAAGTAACATTGTTTTTTGAATTGCGCGCTTTTCAATTTGTGTCTAATCCCTTAAAACCTGATGAATTTTTTAAACGGCTATAACTTTGCGAATTTTTGAGATATGAAGATGCAACTTTTTGTGTCTTATTCAGGACTGAATAAGGAAAGTTTTCCTAATTGGAATTTTTGTCCTACGGAGGCCGTATAAAAATTTAATTTTCGTAACTTTTCAACTAGACCCCCCATGGAGTCGTAATTTATCTTATCAAAAATTTCACATTTTTTTGTGAATTTTTGCAATTGGAAGTATGGGTCTAAGGGCAATATTTAAGGAGATAGCCTATTGTTTCGATATTTATGACTCACCCTGTATATCATTATGTCAAATGTACCATATTTACAGAATGTCATACACCTTTGCATCCAGGTAATGCTATAGTATGTAGTTATCTTTTCAATTTATCTAGGTAGATCACATGACAAGGAATTAACATATTAAATCATTGTTTCAGGTTTGAATCGTATCTTTGATACTTTTCATGCTAATGGGAAAATATTGTTCAACTTTCATTTCTACGTGTGTATTTTTAATGAATGAGACTAAAAGAATGTAACGACCAAGTTTTATATACTAATTTCTTTTAAGCTAGTTTATTGTGAAAATTTCTCATCAAAATATGTTTTGTGTTTAGTGAAAAATATGCTTATTATCCAATTTTTTCTGTATTTTTTCATTTAAAAAAATTGTAAGTTTTATCATGTGATTTTATTTAAAAATGTTATGGTTAACTATCACAAAAAAATTTCAACATTTAAACCGAACAAATAAAAATTATTTTAAAATGTGTTGTAAATCAACTTATCCTGTGTTTTTGCTTTCTGTAAAGGTGAATCTTGCATTACCAGTATCACCTTAAGAGTAATTTATTTATGGTGAAACAAACAAACAAACAAACAAACAAAATATTACATCACTTGCAGACATTATGTTTTTTCATTTCTGCAATTATGTATAAAAGGCTGTCCTTATAAAACGTTATAAACTTTTTTCAATTTTGGACCCCTCTTATATTATCATATGTTACAATTCTTAACCTCCCTTCTCCCTAGTGATATCATCACCAGTGTAAAAATAATTTTTATTTTTACCACTTTTGTTATTATTTTATATGTTCCCAATGTTATACAGATATAGTTATACAATTATTATTCTCATATTTTTTTTATTTAAATGAAGAAAAGCTGAAAATAAAATATCACTGTTAATTGTGAAACAACTTTATAGAAAATAACAGTTTAAAGAAGTATTCCCGGGAGCAGAATCGATGCAACGCTGCGACGTACGTCGCAGACTCTTGGGAAGGTCTGCAGACTATTTTTCAACTGTTGAAAATTAAGCAAAAATTAAAAAATTTCAGCCTTAAATGCAAAAGTTCAGACATAAAATGTATCGCGAATTTCGACAAATAGTCTTGATAAAAAAAATTTCGCCATAGATCGCGAATTTCATCCAAAGATCGAAAAAAAACGGCAAATTTCTTCAAAAAATCACGAAAAAAACTCTTCAAAACATCGCAAAAAAGGCAAATTTCTTTAAAAGATCACGAAAAAACGCAAGTTTTCGTCAAAAATAATCACGAAAAACCGGCAAATTTCGTCAACAAATCCGGAAAAAGCGGCCAATTTCTTGTAAGATCACAAAAAAATTTTTTTTTTTCAAAACATCACAAAAAACGGCAGTTTTCGTCAAAATAATCACAAAAAAGGTGAATTTTCACAATAAATTGCGAAAAAATGGCAAATTTCGTCGAAAAAAATCACCAAAAAACTAAATTTCTTTAAAAGATCGCAAAAACAGAAATGTTCAAAAAATCGCAAAAACGGAAAATTTCTTCAAAAGATCACAAAAAAACGGCAGTTTTCGTCAAAAAATCACGAAAAAGCTGCAAATTTCTTCCAAAGATCGTGAAAATCGTCAAATTTCTTCCAAAGATCGTGGAAAAACGGCAAATTTCTTCAAAAGATCGCAAAAAACGGAATTATCGTGAAAAATCACGAGAAATCGGCAGTTTTTGTAAAAAAAAAATCACGAAACAACGGCAAATTTCATCAAAAAATCACGAAAAAAACTGCAAATTTCTTCAAAAGGTCGCGAAAAAATGGCAGTTTTCGTCAAAGGATAACGAGGAAACGCTAGCTTTTGTCAAAATATCATGATAAATCGGCAAATTTCTTCAAAATACCGCGAAAAAAACAGCAGTTTTCGTCAAAAGATCGGAAAAAACGTCAAATGTTGTCAAAATCACAAAAAAAACTGCAAGTTTCTTCCAAAGATCGCGAAAAACGTCAAATTTCTTCTAAAGATCGTGGAAAACGGCAAATTTCTTCAAAAGATCGCAAAAAACGGAATTATCGTGAAAAATCACGAGAAATCGGCAGTTTTTGTAAAAAAAAAATCACGAAACAACGTCAAATTTCATGAAAAATCACGAAAAAACTGCAAATTTCTTCAAAAGGTCGCAAAAAAACGGCAGTTTTCGTCAAAGGATTGCGAGAAAACGCTAGCTTTTGTCAAAATATCGATAAATCGAAATATCACGAAAAAACAGCAGTTTTCGTCAAAAGATCGGAAAAAACGTCAAATGTTGTCAAAAACACGAAAAAAAAACCAAATTTCGCCAAAAGATCGTTAAAAACCCGCAAATTTTGTGAAAGGGGCCACCCTCTTTTGGACAATGTATGAAGTATTAAAAATTCTGAGAGCAAAGGCAACTTCTTTTTTAAAGTATATTTTCTTTTTATGTTTATCACAAATACTCGGGAGGTTTGAGTGCATATAACGTAATGCGAGGGATCGGTCTGCAGTCTGTTTTATAAGTTTTTATTTGTGTTGCAGACTGCAGAAAAAAATTCTGCTGCTGGGGAAGTACTTAGTATTTAAAAATATCAAATAGCATTTTGTTACATGATGCATTCGCGATATTTTGAAAATAAAACAGCAGTTTTCGTCAAAAGATCGGAAAAAACGTCAAATGTTGTCAAAATCACGAAAAAACTGCAAATTTCTTCCAAAGATCGTGAAAAACGTCAAATTTCTTCTAAAGATCGTGGAAAAACGGCAAATTTCTTCAAAAGATCGCAAAAAACGGAATTATCGTGAAAAATCACGAGAAATCGGCAGTTTTTGTAAAAAAAAATCACGAAACAACGGCAAATTTCATCAAAAAATCACGAAAAAACTGCAAATTTCTTCAAAAGGTCGCGAAAAAACGGCAGTTTTCGTCAAAAGATAGCGAGAAAACGCTAGCTTTTGTCAAAATATCATGATAAATCGGCAAATTTCTTCAAAATATCGCGAAAAAACAGCAGTTTTCGTCAAAAGATAGGAAAAAACGTCAAATGTTGTCAAAAACACGAAAAAAAAAACAAATTTCGCCCAAAGATCGTGAAAAACCCGCAAATTTTGTGAAAGGGGAGCACCACCCTCTTTTGGACAATGTATGAGGTATTAAAAATTCTGAGAACAAAGGCAACTTCTTTTTTAAAGTATATTTTCTTTTTATGTTTATCACAAATACTCGGGAGGTTTGAGTGCATATAATGTAATGCGAGGGATCGGTCTGCAGTCTGTTTTTTAAGTTTTTATTTGTGTTGTAGACTGCAGAAAAAAATTCTGCTGCTGGGGAAGTACTTAGTATTTAAAAATATCAAATAGCATTTTGTTACATGATGCATTCAACAGTAATATTGTATTGTTGCACTGATCCCCTACACGAAGGTAAACAGAATTGTAATTGGATATACATAATGTAATTGGATACATTTTTTCTCAGTCCTCGGATGTCGTTTATTGGATGACGGCGTTTAGGCTCAGTCCTTAGTTCGACCAGCACTGTAGTATTCCGCGATTAAAACGCACGGACGCAAGGTTAGAAGCCAGAATTCATCTGCCCCTTAGACTATCAAAACAACTCATGCCAAGCACAGAACTTTATTCGAATGTTTTTGATTCGACATGTTACTTCAAGATGCTGAGTTTTGGAGCTACTTTCTCACCCCCTTAAAACGCTATGACACAGGTTTAGAATAGAGAAGTCACTTGATTGTTTAACTGTTATAATGAACTGACGACGGAAGTAGTCAGACAAAGAACATTTTTGTATTTTTATTCTCAAGATGCGAGTTTGATAATTTTAATCTTTTTTCAGTGGAGACGGCTTTAGTTCATTTGAAATGTGGAATGTCTTATTGAACCGATAAAAGAATAAAGGACTAATAGCTGATTTTTTGCATTATTTCTGCAGAAATTCCCATACACGTCATCTCTATTGCCTATGGACGCCGGCTATTAAATCAATAAGAAATTCTTTTTGTGACGAATGGCCTTCATCTCATCAATTGACAAGTTTTCTTTCGTCATATCATCATGTGTTATTCTATGATAACCTGCTTATCTTAACATACACATATATGTATATCAGATAACAGAATCAAAGAAAATCAACAAAAAAGTCATTTTTTGTTGGATGAAAAATGATAATGATATTAAAAGAGAACACTTCTCCCCTACAGATATCTTTTATATTAAGTGCCAGACTACCTTCCCTCTAAACTGATAATATCATATACGTACAGCCCTTAACTTCATACGCACTATTTAAAAAAAAAAAATTAAGTATTATTTTCAGTTTTCCACTGATTATTTTGAATATTTCAGAAAATCTTTATCAATTCTCTCAATCTATCCTACTAGCATCCTACTTATAATTTTACATTTGCTTATTATTCAATTTACGAGTCTCTATAAATGCTATTATCATTCCATTCAGTTTTCAGCAATTAACTATTAAAAAAATGTTTGCACTGTTTTTTAGACTTTTCTTTCAAACTTGTGTCTCTAACTGAAAAGCATACCTCTAAAACAAAAGTATATGACTAAAGAAAAAAGCATTGAAAAATTGATCATGTAGTAACAATAACCTTTAACATTTTTCAAGAATTTTTAAAGATTTTTTAATAGTGTCTTGTAGCACTAATAGTATACAAAATAGTTACTAATGTGAGATTTCAATGTAATTTTTTTCTTTTTTAACTACAGAGTATTTTTCTCTAACATTAGAAAAAGAGCCAAACCTAAAGTTAAGACACAATGTAAGAGATTTATTCAAATAACTATAAAAGTAAAAATATCTAAAGAACATACCGAAACGAATGATAATATAATCATTGCAGAATATTTTCGAGTCATATCAAATTTATGAAAATTAAATCAAAACTTTAAAAAGATATTATTTTTTTTCATTTTATTAAAATCTCTCATTTGAAATAAATTCAATGCTATACCATGATAGATAATGATTCAAGTTTGTCATGGTGATTATTTATTAAATCCTACAAAACGTAATTAATATGCCATAATTGGTAATGTTTATAGGCTGCCAAGTTTCAATTAAATTATACCATACGTAATAACTTCAGTGATATCCCATAATAAGTCATGATTCTAAATTGCAGCTATGATTACATCTTATTTAAGATGGAGTTCTATTATTTCCATATGACTGAATTTAATGTGTATAATAGTAATAAATTCAGTATTCATGTATTTTTGTTTAAGAGTGTAACATCTATTGCACCATGATCTGAATATTTATAGAAATAATAATAGTACAAACGCATCTCATATGCCACGTTTGACGTGCAATTTCTCTGCTTTCATGTTTTGATTTTTTTACTTTCTTCTATTTTAACAAGAAGGTATTGTATTTGTGAAAATTTTCGAAATCCGGTTTTCGATGGATTTACACGTTTTATGGGTCAGAGAACCCTAAAAGCATGTTTTTACAAAAAATCTGGCTGCAAGTCTGTCTGTATGTGACAAAAATTTTGTGGGCGCTCTATCTCAATAACTAATGCATGGAATACCACAAAACTTTAGATTCTGTTAGACCTTGATATAAATGATTTGATTAGTGTTTGGTGTATGTCGCTCAACAGGTGGCACTCTGCTATGCTGCATTATTCACAATTTCTACAATAACTATATTTCAAGAACTAGTGCATGGATTCTCATAAAACGTTACATTTTGTCAGACCTTAATATAAACTAGATTTGATAAGCTTTTGGTGTACATTGCTCAACAGTTGGCTCTGCTATGCTGCATTATTTATAAATATCTCAATAGCCGTATCTCAAGAACTAGTGCATGGATTTTCATAAAACTTTACTTTTAGTTAGTACTTGATATAGCAAAGGGCTGATTATGTTTTAGTGCAAATTGCCCAACAAGTGGCAGTACCGTGGTCCATTATTTGTGATTATCACAATAGTTCTGTCACAAGAATTAATGCACGAAATTTCCTAAAACTTCAGATTCAGTTAGTCCTTGATTAGTTTTTGGTGTAAATCACCCTACAGATGGCACTGCAATGCTGCATTTTTCATGATTTTACAATAAATGTATCTCAAGAAGTAGTGCATAGATTTTTATCAAAATTCAGACTCAGTACCTAATAAATAGACCCTTATTAGTTTTTGGTGTATATCACACGACATGTGGCGCTGTTATGCAGTTTTTTTTTTTAAGATTTTGCAATAGTTCTATCGCTAATATACATATTTTCATCAAACTTTAGATTCAGTTATAAGGTGACATAAGTTGTTGCTGACTATATTTTAATTTAAACCACGTATTAGATGGCGCTGCTACACTGCATTTTTCAGGAAATATTATCATGCATAAGATACAAGAATGTTTTGAGATTGCTATATTTGACTAGTTTTCAATCTGGCTTCCGATGGAATCTGGACTCTTGGGTCATAGGTAGGGACGTCGGACAGACATATCATTTAAGCATTCAATGTTTATCTTCAAGGTAATGCCTAATTTCGTGATTACAATTTGTTCCAAAATGTTACTAATAATTTCATTGTAACTTCTGTTATAAGAATTTCATTGCTTTGTTTAAAACATTAAATGTCACATCAATCACTGAACAGAAAGTTCTTTGTTATTTACAAAGAAATTTCTGCTCAGATCACATTATTCACCGATGATTGACTGACAGTCTAAAATGTGACACAAAAACTGAAAAATATATATAGTTTTAAGTAATTACTGAAAATTTTTATTAAACTTTTATTTATTATAGGATTTGATTATACTTTCTAATAATTACTTAAAACATCATATTTTTTTAGCCTCAGCGTCAGTCACCGTGGCATTCAACATGTTTAAATTTGTTAGAAACTGTGAAATACTGATTTATAAAAGAAACATATAGAATTTTTACTCTTTTTAAAGACATGATAAAAAAAAAAGAATATTATTTTAATGATGCGTTTCGGATGTCTAAATGGTTTTTTTAATGTGTAATTCTAATTATTTAATTTAAATTTTAAACTGATGAAAGCACATTTTTAAAAACATATTTGAATAACTTTTTATTTATTTATTACTTTATAGTGTTTAACATATTTCATTGTTACAGTTCGCTTATTTCAGTCATTGTGGTCTCGATACTCAAACTCAGCAAAATTTAATTTCCTAGCATTAATTCATGCATTAATTTCTATTAAACTTCTTTTTCAATTTTAAAAAAAGAAAATCTATGGTTATTTTTTTCTCAATTTTTTAGACAGATTATTTTAAAAATTGAATAATTGCATCTTAATATAAAGAAAGGAGAATTCTAAAGTGTTGAATGATAATACACATTAATGTTATTCAAAATTACAAAGATTCCAAATATAAAATTTTATTCAATCTAACAAACTTCAGAAAATCAATGTTACAAGAAAATGAGTTTCATTAATATATATACATATAAACAATACACAGAAATTTCATGCTTTAGAGGTAAAATCAAATTTTCCTTAAGTATAGCAATAGAATAAGCTTACTTAAAAAATAATATAAAAATAAAATGTCAAATACAATATTTATTTAATCAACGTATAATTTTTCAGAAAAAAGTTCTGGCATGAAATTGAAATGTACTGAAAAACTGAAATGCATAATAAACATTTAGTTATTTTGTTACATAATGCACAAATAAATATTTTTTGTTATTTTCTTAAGTTTATCCACAATGTAAACACATTTAATTTACAGATTTTTATCTCCTATAGTATATTCTTTTTGAAAAATCTTGGGCTGTTTCTTTTTTGCTATCTTTTCAAAATAAAATGTGCAGTTTTATGTTATTAATTTCACTTTTAATTTTCCCACAGTTTCATTCCTATTGAACTCATTCTTTAGTAAATCCAATGTATTCCAAAAAAGTACATGGATTTTTCAAACCATTGGACAATGCTGACACAAAAATACTTTGAACAATATAATAATCATTTCATTTCAGTTATCCTTAATATTAAGAGTTTGATCCAACGTTTGAATCCTTTTACAACAATAAGAAATTTTTACTAAATTAGATTAGTTCTTTTGGATTAGTTAACTTGGCAGGCTAATCTAAAAATCCTTTGAAACAATTGTTTCATTGAGCCAGGACAGTCTATGGCAATTGACTGTATCATTATTTTATACATACTATTTTAAAACAATAACAATGTACCTCGATAACAAGTGAATATATATCATGAAAATTATTCTTTAGAAATAGTGGCAGGCTAACTAAAAATTAGTCACCAGTGGCAATACAATTTGAGCAATGAATTTGTTAAGTTTTTTTTTAATCAAACTTCAAGGCAGGGATAAGAGTAAAATTTTGAAAATTTTAGAACACAACTTGCATTTTTCATAAATTTATATTCTTTTTAAACTATTAACAAAGGAAATATATTTGTTGGAAAAAGTGATTGAGATATGACAGTGTATCATTAGGTATAAGGTAAATATACAGCAATTTTTAGATGCCATACTATATAAGAAAGAATTACAGTTTATATTTGAATAACTGAAACTTTTGATCAGCAAGTGAATAGAATGGGCAGAGCCCAAACATTTCTCTCTTTAGTGATAATTTTTGTTGGTGAACAAAATTTGTGTTATTTCCCTCAGAAGTTTAAAAAGATTAATTAAAGTAAAATAACAAATGAAAAAAAACGCCAAGAATATAGAAATATTTAAAATTAAGGAAATTACACACCAAGAATTGTTGCACATACAGCATCTTTCTCTCTGTTTATGCATATACAGGGGTTGGACAAAAATATGGAAACACCTTAAAAAAACACGTTTTCTTGCCTAGTATTGTGTATGGTACCCGTTGTTATTCAAAACAGCTTGCAGTCTTCTCGGAATGGATAAATACAGTTTCTGTATGTTTGCCAAGGGAATACTGTACCATTATTCCTGCAAAACGGTGGCAAGTTCAGATAACAATGTTGGCGGTGGATGGCGAGAACGCATTTTCCGCTCCAATGTAGACCACAAAGGTTCGATAATATTCAAGTCTGATGACTTTGTTGGCCTGGTGAGATGCGAAAATTCATCCTCATGCTCAGAAAACCAGTCCTGGACAATGTGAGCTGTGTGAACGGGACGTTGTCGTCTTGGGAGATACCATCATCATTGGGGAACAAAGCTTGTACCATTGGATGGACTTGATCGGCCAAAATGTTCACATAAGTCTGAGCAGTAATACGCCCTTACAGAGTTATCATGGGGCCAGAAGAGAACCACGATATGGCTGCCCAAACCATCACCGAACCCCCGCCATGTTTCACTCTTGGCAACAAGCAGTCTGTATTATTGGCTTGAGATGGCGTCCTCCAGACGTAAACTCGGCCAGAAGTGGGGAACAATGTGAAAGAAGACTCATTAGACCATATTATGCTCTTCCACTTCTCTATAGTTCAGGCTTTATGACTTAAACACAACTTTTTCCTGTTACAGGCATTAGCATTACTGATGGATGGCTTTTCATTTGCAACACGGCCAGCAATTCCCTATTTATGAAGCTCCCTTCTAATTGTTTTGGTACTCAGAGGATTTGGTAACACGATATTCATTTCAGCAGTAACTTTTGCAGCTGTGGACTGCTTATTTTTCGCGATAATCCTCCTTAATGATCATCTGTCACGATCACTCAGCACACACTTTCGCCCGCGCTGTGATTTAGCGGATGATGTTTTATCTGCATTTCAAATATGCGGAATAAATCTTCGACACAGTACCTCTTGAAACACTAAAAACCTCGGCTACCTTGCTTACGGAAGCACCCACCATACGCGCGCCAACAATTTCTCCACGTTCGAAGTCTGTTAACTCTGACATAATGCAATGATAATCTCACATAACAGTGCTCCAACAACGACTGAACGGTGCAGCGATTTTACAAAGTTGTATAGGTGGCGTCAGTAGGCGAAAACTCCAGTGCCATCAACATAGTTCATTATAATCAATCATTCTTTTCAAACATGCATTTCAAAAGGTGTTTCCATATTTTTGTCCAACCCCTGTACATGAATTTTGTTATCAAATAAAATTAATAAAATGTGAAAAAAAGTTTGCATTTTAAATTTCCGTTCTATTTATGCTTTAATAAACAATGTTCTCTAAGAATAAGCTATTTTCATCAACATGATAAATTATAAAATTTTATTTTAATTTTTTTAGTTATAATTTTCTATTATCCAATTTATTTTAAAAGTCTATAAAAAACTTAAATTGCAAAATTAAAAATTGAATGTATGCCGACGACTTGACTAATACATCAAATAAATATTGATAAAACTTTTATTTTAATTGTGAAAGTTCTTGATATTTTTTAAAGCAAATATACTCTTTTATTTTCAGAAGGATAGCAGAGGATAATTTTTCAATTTTTTGAAAATTGGGACAATGATTTAAACAGAAGAATATTTCAGGATTATCATTTTAATAATTTTAGAAAAACTACTTTTTCTGCTTTAAACATGTGTTAGTGTAGAATCTGAAATCGCTCAGATGAGCTATTTTCACCTTCTATGCTTCTTTTACTGTACTTACAAATCGAATCATCAAAGAATTGGAACATCTCATTCCATTTATGTTTTTCTCTTTCGGAACATAGTTTAAAGTACAGACATTTTTCAAATTCATCTTTGAAATTTAACATTTCTTTTTTTGATGGCAAGCATTCTCGAATACAGAATTCAAGAAAATCCCATTCATTTTCACAAATGGAATGCGTCAAATAACAACAAATTTTATTACTATAAATAACTTTTGCTTTTGCTGTAGGGGTTGCATCCTTAAGAATTAATCTGATGTTTTCTTTATCTCTAATATCAAACAATAATATTAACGAACGTCTATCAATTTCCTCAATAGCCGAATCTTTTAGAGCACTTGGGCTTTTCTGCCAAAACTCTCTGAAAAGCTTTTGATAATTATAGTCTTTCCAGCCTTCTCTGATTTTATTGATAACTGCTTTCAATATATCGTCATAACTGTCCTTTGATAGAAAACCCCACATGCAATTAGCTACTTCAATAAAAAAGCTCTGAAAAGGCCATTGTAGAAAATAATACAACACACCATAAGGATCCCTTTTAAAAATTAACATTTGTTGCTCTTTTTCCAATTCAGGTAATAAAAAACACAGAGCATTAGCATCTTCTAGATCTTCTACAAGCTCATTTAAACACTCTTCTCTTTCCTGTGGTGTTAGTTTTTGTAGGAAATACTTAGCTGCCACTTTTCTACCAGAGTGTACGGATAAGTAAAATTCATCTTTGTAAGTAATATGGCTCGTTCCTCCTTGCTTCATATTATTTGACCAAAAGCTAATTACTGGAAAGTTGTCCCAATCATATTCTTTCAGATTCTCAGGCAGTCTGTTCCAAATTCGGACGATATCATCCTCCAGGCAATAATCACATGCTAGTCTATAGCGTGTGACTATATCCAAATTCTCATTTTTAACTAACACTTCTATTGTTCTCTTCCTATCTACTGTACCTTGTGGGGCCCAATAAAGGTCAGCTAGTAACTGCGCAGGAAAAACTAGCTCTGGATTCATAGGTCTATATTCAACACGTTTATTGTATTTGCAATAGTGCCGCATCCACTTAAAAATTTGTATGCCAATAGGCTTAATAACACCAAACACCTTCTCTTTTAAAAGGTGTGGTAGTGACAACTGTTGCACTTTATCTATCACTCTTTCTTCGATTATCTGCCATTCATAAAGATAAAGATCCCTATAATAAGTGAGTTTTGAAATCAAAGCCCTAATATCATTCGGGTTGAACAATGTAATGCCAATTTTTACAAGAGCCATATGCTCAAGTGAGGGCTCCACAACAAACTTCATAGTTAATCTAAAATAAACATTAAATATTCCAAACAAATTTAATTGGTTTAACGAGGACAACAGCAAAAAACTTAAATTATTATGTCAAAAGGAAATCAATCTTCACCACTTCTTTGCTGTAAATTTACATTAGATTAAATAATCCTAATAATTTATAATAACTAATTTAATTGACAAAAATCCTATAATTATATATATTACTGCAATTTTATGCCAGTTCTTAAAGTTAAATGAAGCAGGATGAGCTATAAGCAAAGAGATAGCATTTTGAATCATAATAAAATATGTATGCAAGTTCTGATAAAAATAAAAGTTTTATAAAAAATGTAATTTCGTAGTAGAAGGTTGAATATATTTTAAAAAGTTTTTAACACAAGTAGGATGGTAAGATTTGTATTACGCTTTCTTCAGTATCATTGACAGCAATTACCACAAATTTTCTTTTTCAAGTATTAGATGGAGCACTGAAAACTCTGTGGCTGGTTAGAAGCTTGATGGAAATATTGGTGACTTATTGCTATGCACACCAAAGGAACATGACCTAAAAGAAATAAAATTTCATTAAAAGAGTGTGAAATACAGAAATATAAAAATAAGAAAACAGTTATTTATTGTGAGTAAATGGTATAAATGGTACATAGCTGCTATAATGTTAAATTTAAGTGCAATTGTTGATGAAAAGGAAAAGATACTTTCCCCAAATTTAAATTATTGAAAAACAGATTGATATGTGGGTAGTTTTATTCAAAACAGTAATAATTTCTAAGTTATACTCAAAAAACCCAAACTTGTATGTTCTTCAACGATTTAAAAAGAATTTAGAATAACAGAATTCAAACATTAACCTTTAGAATTTTTAAACTATTTGACCATATGATCTTTCATTTAGTTTTCTATGGCAAAACGTAACAGGAAAAAAAAATTAAAATTAAGTTTTAGGAATGAAAATATAAAGGTTTGGTACAATTTCAGGATGAAGGTGATTCCCTAAGTTTTAAACTTTCTTCCATCTACAAAAGAAAAAAGCATCACAATGAAGTATCTCTACTTAGTTCTTGTTTTTTGTTACACTTACATGTTTAAAAAATACAAAATCCTTAAAAAGTTGTTTTTATGAAATGTTTATCTGCGTGTCTTCATTGCATAATCAAAAAGTGTAATACAAACACTGGACCTTGTGCACGCAACCTGAGGTCAAGGCTAAAGTTTGGCTGCCGGTTGTATTTACTGGTGGTATTTAGCATAGCAATCTATGGAGTATGAGTTATTAATGCTTTTATGTTAATAATACTAAAAGAAAATACTTTGTTGCAGCATTAAATATTTAATACAGTCGAGTCTCTATATAACGAAATCCACCGTTTTTAAACAATTGAACCAAATTTTCATTTAGACCAGTAAATTCCCTCAAATGTGCACAGCTTAGGGCCTGATGTAGTCCATATTTTAGAATTTTGTGGACTGCTTTGGTTATAATTTATATAGTATAGTTTCAATGCAATAAATCAATCAAAATTATAATGAATGCTCGCAATATAGTAAATATTAAAGTAATAAGGCAAAGTAATAAGACTAAAATGATAAAATGCCAGATAACTTTAAAAATGATTGCATTATTAAAGATAAAAGTCAAGTAAATAATTAATAAACTGTAATCAAATGTGCATAATAAATAGGTGATATATTTTTCTTGAATTATTAAATGAAACTTTTCTCATAAAAGTGCCCTATTGATTCATAACAATATCACAAAGCAAGAAAAGTTTTACTTCAGGTTTAACCAATCTTAATAATCAATAAAGGCTTGATTAATACATAAATACATTTGCTAAAAAGATTGATTACCAGCGATATTTTTTTTTTCAGAAATTAATTTATACTACCTTTCTGAAAAACCACAATTTCAGCCATGTTATTTCTCCAGGGTGGAAAAAACCGGACAACCCTAAGACAGACACAAGAGTGATCATGGCTGCAAGAAGTCTATCCAAGTCAGGACTGAAAACTTTTACGAGCATTAGGCACGGGTGCAATGGAATAGAAGATGTCAGTGTCTTGCATTATGACTTAAAATTTATAGTTTACAATAAAAGGAAGTAATTTAAAGTTCTTGTTGACTTAATTGCTGTTAATTAAGCATATAGAATAAAATTTTCTTTCAGTCAAAAATCTCTAAAAGACTGAAATCAATTCTAAGATTGAAAGTCTTGCACCAATGGGACTTATCTTAAAATGGTTCCATTTTTAGTTTTTAAGAATGAAATCTAAAAAAAAAAGGACTATTAAAGACCAAAATCATAAAAATTTAAGGATTTGCAAATTAAATAAACGAAAACTATAATATGCATTTTTAATAAAAATTTTCATTTTTATAATTACAAGATTTAAACACTCGAATGGCCAGAAAAGGAAAGGGTAGGATTCAGTGTGTGACAGTAGAAAATTAGAAAATTTCATAATAAAAAATAGAGCAGAAAGAAAATATCTAGTATGAATCCCTGAAAACCTGGATAGTTAACCAATCTCAATTTTTTTTCTGTCACATTTGTGTTAGTACTTTACAATTTGCTATCCAGAGTGCCATTAGTGCTTTGAGTTAGATGTATTGCAGAAATCATAAAAAAGCGGCATAGCGGCACCACATGTTGGGCAATTTACACTTGAATGTCGTAGTACTAATTTATATCAAGGACAAACTGAATATAAAGTTTCATAAAAGTCTGTGCATTAGCTTTTGAGATAGGAAGATTTTGGAGATCATGAAATGTGCAGCATAGTAGTAGTGCCACATGTTGGGAGACTTACACTAAAACATATTTAGAGACAATGTTTATTAAGAAACACCAAAATCTTGAAGCCTGATGAAATTTTATAATTAACTTTTGGAATAGAAATCGTAAAAAATGCAGAATAACAGTGCTACCTGTTGCATAATTTAAACTAAAAGACAGTCAGCATCAACTCATATGAAGAACTGTCTAAATCTGAAGTTTGATGAAATTCCTCCATTTGTTCTTATAATAAAGCTATTGGGGAAATTGTAAAAAAGCAAGCATAGCAGCACCAACAGTTGGGCGATTTACATCAAAAACTAATCGTCAGAACCAATTGATGTCACAGACAAGCTGAACATAAATTTATATTACATTCTGTACATTAATTCCTGATACAGAGTGCCCGCAAAATTTGTGTCACTAAGAAACAGACAGAATGACAGATAGGCATTTTGCAAAAAACATGTTTTTCAGGATGTATGATTTCTAAAATGTGTAAAGACATTCAAAATCAGAAGTAAAAATGTTCACAAATCCAATACTGCCTTCTTGTAAAGGTAAATGAAAATAAAAAGGAAATTTAAAGATTGTAAACTTAGAATACATGATGGGAAAGAAATGAGGGGGAGTGGAATCCAACATTTTGAAATGAAAATTTAAGATAATAATTTAATTATACTAGAATTTCAAAATTTAGCCCTGAAGCAAAGTATTTTTATTTACTTTTTTTGGGGGGGAGGGGAGGAAAGATGAGCGATTAGATGATTATTTATGATTACTATAGAGTTACAACTAGCGCAGAAAAAATATTAATGAGCTTCAATGTTTTTTAACTTTGTATACTTTTTACTGAGGAAGGAGAAAAGTTAATTATTTAATGTATTGCTCTTCAAAATATAGTGCGGATGCAAAGCATTTACAGTCCAAGTTCTATAGGTAATCCACACATGCTGGGGCAAAAAGTTATGCGGATTATGGAATGTTGTGGATTATAGAGTATTATGGATTATACATCATTTTATTATTCCTAGACAACATTTTAAATCTTTAATCAGTGTAATGAAATCTAATAATTAATTTAATATGCTATCTGAAAAAATGCATTTTTAAAGTTATTTTATTAAAAAAATTATGTATAAGTACAATTAAATAAAAATAATTACATATGTTTTGTAATGCTGTAATTCGTTTTCTACTTTTAATAAAATAAAAGAGTTAATATTAACAAAAAATGAATGCTTTATTATAATTTTTTTTATTATTTGTTTTTAAAAATCATTTTTGGATCACAAATTTGTAAATTTTCTTAACTGTTTATTTCATTGTTTATGTTTGTAAAGTAACACGAATTATAGAAAATTGTGGATTATGGGAGCGCGGATTATAGATCTTTGACTGTATTTACTTTTTTTGGGGGGGGGGGGGCGGTGTGTGCATAATTAGATGATTATTTAACATGATTATACAGCTACAATTAGGGCAGAAAAAATATTAATGAGCTTTAATGCTTTTAATTTCATATAATTTTTACTAAGGAAGAGAAAGGGAAGGCTGAAAAAATATCGAGGGAACAAGAGGAATACAGATGAGCAGTTATTTATTGTTGCCATAAAGAGACACACAGAATATATATATATATATTTTATTAAAAAATTTTAATCAATTTAAACTTTGTATGTTGCGGAGATGAGAATGCAAAATGAATGAAGCATTTTTTTTTGGTGGAGAAGGGGGGTGGAGGTAAAATGGCTGATAGTTATTTATCAATACTTAAGGTTTACAACTGGGACAGATTAAAAAGGGCTAGAAGTTTTATAGACTAAATTTTATGTGATAAGAAAGAGCCAGGCAGAGAGGGAAGTATGTGGCAATTTCACATTAGTCAAAGTCAAAGGCTTAATTGTTGTTACTGTTACAATAAAATATAAAATAGACATAGAGTAAAGAAAATTTTAAAAAATTACAGGTTGTTCAAGCCTTTTAACTTTATTCAACACTGATGCAAATTAGGGGATGTGCAAATTTTATCAGTTCAACAGTAAGGAAATTTATAGATTAATTATTTAAAATTACAAAATATTTATTATTAAAACAGAAAAAAAGTTTTTAATTTATTAAATAATAATTATTATTTTATTATTAAATGTTACTAAATTTTCTGCGCAAGAAAAATAGGAATGACATCGGCAATTTTGGATTAAAGGAAAACTTCAGAAAGTTAACTACTGTTATAATAAAGTAAAAAATAGAGCAGAAAAATAAAGAAAAATTCTAAAGATTTAATTTTTTGAATTTGAGAGAGCAAAGGGGGGCGCCTAATTTTATTATCATTATTGTGGGGGAGACAGAGTTAAACAGATAACTCATACTTGACATCACTAAATTTACAAATAGCACATAAAATGAAAATAAAACCAGTTTAAAAGATTAACTTTTCTATGCTTGATAGCAGGGGAGAAAAGGAACGTCAATTTTGGTGCAGAGCAGGGGAAAACTGTATGTTTTATTTTTCATTAGCCATTACATTGTTTATTGTTACAAAAAAGTAACACATAGAGAAGAAAGTTTTTATAAAAGCAATGATTTTTCAGATTTTTAACTTTGAGCTGAATGAGTAAACAGCGAAACAGACTTTCCTTCTATTTTTTAGGATGGGAATGAGTTTATTACATGATTTATTATTTATTTACCTCATTAAAAATTAATAAAGAAAAAAACTAAGTTCTTTAAGTGGGTTGAAGGGGGAGAGACAAAGGGAGAATGGCAGATATTTTATGATGAGGAACTAATTAAAATGATATATTATTTATTTACTGTCACTATAGAGCAGTAATCACCAAATGTCAGATCTTGATCCACATCCAGACTGCATGCAAGTTTTGTATGAACTGTGAAAAAACTGAATAACTGATAATAGTAATGTTTCAGGATACAATATGTACATACAGACAGTAATCATAGATGTGGATTGCTATAGTCCTATTCTACAGTTGAAAATAATTGAGTATGAAGATGTTTTAAAGGGTATTTATGCAAATAGTAGCAGGACTGAAGAATTCTGGATTAAAAATGCATGCAAAGGGTATTGCAAGCTAAAATTATGTGCCATATTTGCCTCAAAGTAACACTCAAAAAATCAACTTTATTAAAAAAGAGTAGAGAATTCGGTTGACATTTGACAACAATTTGATCTGAATTAGTTACTTTAAACCCAATTCCGAATATCAGACAAGTTGTGCAGATCACAATGTACTATTTTTCTACAAAATATTAAACAAAATAAATTTTCATGAGAATTTTTTTATTTATATTATGCATTTTACATTGATTTTCTTGTATTCATAAATTACAATGTAAAAATTTGATTTTGTATTTACGCACTTTCTTTTACATGTACATATTGCAGTTTGCTTGTAAGAAAACAACTGTTTTAAAAATAAATGTTACTAACCATAGCAGGTAGAATAGTTCTGTACAATAGTTGGTAGTGTGATGGGAGGCTTAATATTTCTTGACTGCAAAACATTGCTAATAAAGCCTTGGAAAATACAGTGACTGTACTATACAGTATTAAATCAAGAAGCAAAAAATTCAAAATTAAAGGATTATAAAAATTAAACTAAGCACACTTGGTACCAGAGAGTTGCACAAAGGGAAGCAAAAATTTAAAGAACTGAGATGTAGATGATTGATTATTATGAAAATAAAATAAGGAAAAAAGTAAAGAAATTTTCATTTTTTTAAGATTAAAAATTTAGTTTAGATTTTTGTTAGGGGCAGATATTTTATGGCGCGCATTTAGATGATTATTTTTTGTAAGCAGAAATTTGCAGAAATGCAGAAGATTCTCACTCATGTCCTGTAATACTTTTTTACTTTAAATTCAGATAGAACTGGATTTTTTCTGAATTAAAAAAGAACTTGCTTATAACCCTCACCTCCACTCGAAATATCAAGTATTTTGCTTTTGAAAAATGATTGGCTTACAATCTGTATTTTAAGATATTATTATCATTATTATTTTAAGTATTTTTTACTTATTATTACAGCACAATTGTTTTTTTTTCTTTACTGAAAAAAATTGATTTTGTAAACACAATAGAAGTGATAACATCTTGATCTTTATTGTAGTACAAAATTTAGATCAAAGGTAATTAATTCTTCCCTTTTAAAATTTCATCCTTCACGTACATATGTGTATGAATGTGCATGAAATTTGTTAGGGGCAGAGATTTTATGGTGTGCATTTTGATGATTCCGTATTTGCTCATGTATAAAGCGCACTTTTTTTTCTTCAAAAAATTAGGGCAAAACTCCCAGGTGCGCCTTATACACGAAATAATTTTTTACTGTTAGATGCAGTCATCTATGAAACAAGAAATTAGTCAAAGAAGATATTAAAACTCGGAAAATGTTACTTAACTGAAGTATTACTGCATATTTATTTCACTCCTTGCAGTTTTTTATACAACAAAGCTAGTGACATTATCTAAACGCTAATTAGCAATTCTCTTTACCTTCACTCATTCCTATTTACCGTCATTCTCTTATAACCTGAAGTCTAAAAATGCATTTTGATCTTGTTTTCTGGTTTGGTGTAATGTTTCTTTCGACTTTTTTTTTTTTACTGAAATTTATTAGGTCATTCTTCATTAGCATATCAAATTTATGGTGTGCATTATACATGAAATTTTAAGAAATCGCCATTTTTACTTGTAAAGTAGGTGTGTGCCTTATACACGAGAAAGAAATTTGCGGAACGGAAAAAGAATTTTGCTTAAATTACACAGCTGAATTTAGTTGGGTGTAATAGAAAAGCCAGAAGTTGTAATAGATCGAATTTAATCGAATGCCATAATCGAATGTTCGATTATGGCAAAAGAAAAAGAAAAAATATTCACAGAATAAGAGTATCTTACTTATTTTATTATTAAATACTAAAAATTATTATTAGTAAATAATATTTTTACCTACTATTATTAAATAATTGTCAAGTATTATTGGAAATAGATCGAATAAAATCGATCACCGTAATCGAATTTCTGTTATAGCAGAAGAACAAGGAAAAAAATTATTAAACTATTGTCAAATATTATTGATACTAACGATTATTATTTTAACTTGCAGTTATCATATAATTATTTATTTTATTTACAATTATCATTTAAATAGGACAACTAAATCAATAGAAACTTTATTTATTAGTATTTTTGCGGCGTATAATCCGCGGATTATACGCCGGTGCGGATTATCTGCTGAAATTTTTTTTCAAAGGCCAAAATTTATGGCTGCGGATTATACGCCGGTGCGGATAATACGCAGGAAATTACGGTACCCTTAAAAATGAGAACAAGACATATAGTTTTAACCAAGAAAATCATGACAAATACATAAGCTTATTTTTTGGAATGGTGTATATTTATATATCACAGTTCATTGACAAATTGTTATACAAACTTCAAATTGTTAGCTAACAAATAAAAAAAAATTAAAAACTTACTGTTTTTAATTTTTTGAAAAAGCCTGGTGTTGTTGACATTGAAAACAGATGAATGTTTGTCCCTCTTAGAGATGTCCTATAGCAGTTGGCATGAGGAAGTATCACAGATCTTAGCAGAAAGTTGTATTCAATGCCTTTACAGGGTGATTCCGAACTTTATGATGGAGAATTTAAAAAAAATTGTTGAATTAATGAAAACAAAATTTAAAATATGTATAAACATTTCTAAAATCAGATTTTGAAAAAATATAAATAGTATTTTATGATTGTTTAACAGAAAACATTTTCTACTACTGCAATTCCTCCACATTAGCTGGCATCCTGCAAAATTTAACAGAGATCAAATTTTTAAATATTAGTCCCTGGTCTTTCGCAGCATGCCTGAAAAAGCGAGGAACTTCTAAAACGGAAAGGAATGTGGTTCATTAGCAGTATTCCATAGCAATGACTTTTGTTAGGAACGAAGAGTGCAATATAGAGTTTAGTGCCCACTTTTCTAATTATTTAGTTTACCAGTTTTACATAATGCATTACGACATGAACAGAAACAATACTTGTTATATATAAAATAAGAAAAATATAATAATTATTTAAATATATTAAGAGAGTGATGATATGAGAGAATGAATAGGGTCATTCCATGTCAAATCAACCAAAAAAATTCAATATTCAACCTGACCTTTTCCGATTTCAATGAAACTGCTAGGGATCTATGATGATATAAAATAGAGCATATTTTTAGTTTTTGTTTATCGCTTTAAATTTTTATAAAATTAATTATTTAAATTTTGAAAAATCATCATTTTTTGACTTGCATAAATATTTTCAATTTTGAATTCCTCAAGTTCTATCAAACATAGAAAATTTTATGACCACTCATTTCAAAGAGGAGTTTATAAGGTTTAATTTGATGTACAAGTTGACTATGTACAATTAAAATAAATAAAATTTTTTAATTTTTAAAATTTAAAATTAAAAAAAAATTTAGATAGTCATTTTTAAAAAAATTGTATGTTTGTTGTAATATTATAAGCTTTAAATTCTGAAACTTTTAGAGTGGGATCTCAATGGGATCAGGAGTTATGAAATAAAAGCTGAAAATTACCATACAATTACAAATCATAAATAAATAACAAAATAGACTAACTAAAGAATTTTAAAATTAAAAAAATTTTAAATTTTATTTATTTTTACTATACATAGTCGACTTGCATATAAAATTAAACCTTATAAACTCCTCTTTGAAATGAGTGGTCATAAAATTTTCTATGTTTGATAGAACTTGAGAAATTCAAAATTGAAAACATTTATGCAAGTCAAAAAATGATGATTTTTCAAAATTTAAATAATTAATTGTATAAAAACTTAAAGCGATAAACAAAAAATAAAAATATGCTCTAATTTATATCATGATAGATAATTATCCCTAGCAGTTTCATTGAAATCGGAAAGGGTCAGGTTGAGTCACTGGTTGATTTGGCATGGAATGACCCAATACTTAAAAATGTAATACTTTATATCAAAAAAACAATTTTATATAACTTAATGTCATCATCAAGGAGTAGAAATGGCATACATGAAATTTTTGTATAGTAATTAAATAAAATCTAATAATCACTTTAATGTAAATTAATGCATATATACATAGACAGAGAGACAAAGAGAAATTATTTTTCCTTAAAATGAAAAATGTTGATAGAAAAGTTAAAATAATCTGCCCACTCTCCTGCATCGAAGCCTCGAATTTTCCAGCATGCCGGCTAATGCAGGGGAATAAGGTAAATTTCAGAGGTATTTGATAAAAATCTACTTCTTTCACTGCTTGCAATGTTCTGCATATTTTATCTTAACTTTAAATTATTAACCAAGTTTTTTTTTTTTTTTTTTTTGGACAGGCGTATCTAATAACATTAAATATTTTACTTTAAATTTTTTATCTTTTACGATTGAAACTATTTACTTGGGGTAAAGTTTAATTACCTAGGGAGACTTGTAAACTTGGTGTGATGGTCCTGCATTTTCATCTACAGATTTTTTAGCTGTCGAGCTAGTAGATAACTGATCCATATTTAAATCACTGATTTTTTTTAAGGTTACCAAAACAAGATGTTGAACATTAAAAACAAAAAGGTATCGTTGAAAGAAATTAAGATCTACAAAGGGTAAATGCTAATCTTTTTAAATCAAGATAAAATAAAAATTTGTTCAAGTAAATAATTTCAAAAAATCTTTACCAATTAATCTACATATTATTAATTTCAGTAGCTCTTGCTGCAAAACAAGAATGAATATTACAGTCCTATATTATAAGTTTGCAACCTAGGTGCAGAATTAGTACAATGCTGTGATGCAAGCCACAGACTCTTGGGGAGATCTGCAGACTATTTTTCAACTCTTAAAATTTATATAAAATAAAAACAAAATTTGGAAGAAATTACTAGCCATGTGGCATAATAATATTAACTGCATCACGCATGATTGAAGACGCTCCAATAAAACTGTCTTAAAACTATACATAATTGACAATTCTGTTCCAAATTTTCTGAAAAGTTAAGGCAATCGTTTCCAAAGAATTGAAAATTCAAACAAAAAATTTATCATAAATTTCAACAAACAATTGCCAAAAAAAAAAAAAAAAATTGTCAATTATTTAAAGAAAAATTATCATAGATCACAGGAAAAACAAAAATTTTGTCAAAGGATCAGGAAGAAACAGGATTTTTGCCAAAGGGTCATGAAAAAATGGCAATTTCATCAAAAGATCACAAAAAAAAAAACCTGACAAATTTCATCAAAAGATGCAAAGAAAAAAAGAACACACAGTCTCGGAGGATTTTCTCCCTCTTTTAGACAATGTATGATGGTGTTAAAAATTCTGAGGCCAAAGGTAACTTATTTTTAAGAGTATTTTTTTATGTTAATTTCAAATACTTGAGAAGTTTGAGTGCATGTAACATAATGCGAGGGATTGGAATGTTTTGATTTGCTGTAACTGAAAATCTCACAGAAAATTAAGGTTTCTGTTACTGATCAATTCTTTGGAAACTGATAGAGAAAAATTTCTGGAAATATTTGAGTAAAAGGTATTTGGTATTCACATTACTGAATGTAAAAATGGTAAATATGAAACTTGGCAACTGAGTAACTTTCAGTTGAGACATAGGAGATAAATTATAGAATTTTTTAAGTTTCACCTGATTTTATATGTATTTAAATACGTACTAATTCTCGATAGTGTGACTGAACTTGTGCTTTTTCAAGAAGGAAGTTTGAATTTATTTCTGAAAAAAAAAAAAAAAAAAAATACACGCTTTGTTAATTATATATTTGATCAACTTTATTTTTGAAATTTTAATCATTTTTTAAATTATCTATTTATTATTATTTTACTATAAGAAGAATATTATAAATAATAAAAATATTTTACTATAAGAAGAACATATTTTCTTGGAGCATATTTAATTTTACATCATTATTTACTTAACATTTATAATCAAATTGCAGGGGCATGCAAAGAGAAAATTGTGCTGAGGCAAAGTTAAAATTTGGTGCCCCCCCCCCCCCCCGCCTCCAACAACTTTTTCTTGAGATTGGTCAAAAATGATGTTGGTAATATAAATTTGGCACCCTCTAAACATCCGTCCCAGGGCGATCGCCCCCCATTTCCCATGGTGCTATCTAATGGTTTTAAAAATAATTTATTTTTTATTACTTTATTTATCATTTAAATATGCTACTATAATGTAAGCATTCATTGAAATTTCAATTTAATTATTCCATTCATATGCAATTATGCTTAAGCAAATTAACCAAATTAATGACAAGAAATCTACAAATTCTAAATTTTGTAAAACATTTGCTCCTAAGCAAAGTGGATTCCAGGGAGTCTACTGTACTTTCAGGTCTACATAAATAGTTACAACATTAGATGCATTTAATTAAAAAACAGGTACTAAAATTTTATTAAAAGAAATTGTGCATGGAACATATATAATTCACATTTTAAGAAGATAATAAAAACAAATAAACGAAACGTAATTTAAGAACAGAAAATATCTCTTAAATATAAACAGATTACAAAATACCTATTGAAAAAAAGAAAAAAAATGTATTTTTTGCAGATACCAGAAAGAATTGACATCTTTACATTATTTCAAAAATGACATTGAAAACGATAAATCAGTACTGCTTGATTATTACGTCGATCAAAAAACTACTGAAAACCTATACGATTAAATGACAATCATGGCTAATCATAAATGTCACACTCACTTGACATTGTATACGTTAAACGTGCTCATTACGTCATCCAGTGATTTCTGATTCAATGTTTTGTTTATGTTTTACTAATTTATTAGTGCTTTCGTTATTTAAAATAAAATTATGTTAATTTGTATGATTTGACGAGTAGTGTAGCGATTTATATAATTTGGCGAAATTGTTCGACGGGTTAGTCGGGTAATACCGACAAATCTTGCATTAAAACAGTAATAAGAAAATAAATTAAAAAGATAAACATAAATACCATACCTTAAAGTTTACATAAGATACCTCCAAAGGAAATATTATCCACAGAGTAATAGAGTCTTACTGTGTGATGTTACCTAAATCATAATCGTTAGGCCTAACTCACATACACTAAAAATCACAGCATTATTAAAATTTCTCTTCTATGTTAGAAATTTAATGAGAAATAACGTTAATCAGACTAAGGAATATAATTTTGTGAGTGGAAATATTATGGATACAAAGTGAAAATTGTTATAAAATACTGAACCAATGAACCAATGCAGATGTCTTCTGGAATTCCTACGAGAGTCGCAATGCTCTCGTTTACTTCCCATCGATGGTGATCAGTCGAATTGTCTTGATGCGTAGATCTTGAGCATATTGGTGGAATTTGCATACAAACTCCATAGCATTGGGTTGGTCGAAGCAAACAGAGGGTAAGGGAAAAATAGAAAGGGGCCCCCAAAGCCAGTTAAATATATGGAATTTAAATATATATATAAATTAAATAAAACAAAATACTGAAATGGAAATTTACGGAATAAGCTAATAATATTTTTCGATTAAATTCCGATCCGATATACACAATGATATCAAAACATTTTTCGATACATGTTCGATTAAAAATCTTTCATGCAATTCTCTTCCATTATTCGATTATTTATCGAAAAGTGAATCTTTACATCACGTCTACAGTAAATTTCATTGCAAAATGTTCTTTATAAAACTTGTTCTAAAAGTTTGTTTTTGAGTATTTTATCTTCACTTTTACACTGTATTTTTGCTATTTCAACTCTTAACAGAATATTCTTGAATCTACTTTAGTTTACTTATCAATTATAATCCCCGACTTGGGAAAAAAATTTTCGATTATTAAAAGAAATTTGTAAATTTTTGTGTAACGATTATCATTTAAGTAGGTACTTTTTCTTTTGAAGGTATAATTAATTTAAAATTATCCTACTTACGAACGTGTATTTAATGTATTTTCTTAATATTGTTTTAATGCAAAATTTGTCCATTTTAATGGGTTTTTTTTTTTTTTTTTCAGAAATTTAGATATGTTCATTTTTTTCCTCTATATGTGCTATTTTAGAAAGTAATTTCAATGCTTAAGTTACATTTCAATATTATTATTATCAAGATGTAAATTATTTCCACGCATTGCTCAATTTCTTTTATTAGAATTTTTATAATGAAATTTAATAATTATTTTTTGATTAAATTCACCTAGATTTAAACTATTTATGCATGCCTGAAAGTCTCTTTATTTCAGAATGAAATTTATCTTTAAAAGCTGACATATTCTACACAAATTTAAATCTTTCATAATGCGTCTATCAATTATTAAGTAACCAGGATAACCCTTAAAACCAGGGTTCGGCGATATATATCATACATTTCTTTTCAAAATACAATAAAATTAAAATTTTCATATATTGAGTATTTATTTTTTAAGTATTATGCATGATATTTTTGTTATTTTTAGTCAATACCAGTTCAAATGAAATTTTGAATCAATCCTTTTTTTTTACCTAATGTAATATTTTATTAATGTGTAAGGTGTAACCCTATATGAAACCCTATTCTTGATGTAAAGACATTTACTTGCATTGAATTTGGTGCGCGACAATAAAATACTTCTTCTTGCATCTAACTTTGTTATGTGCGTATTCACTGTGCCTGTTTTAATTTAATTTATTTATTTTTAATCATTCTATTTCTTGAAATGGATGTTTTGTTCAGTTGAGGTGTTTATTTTATTTTGTTTATGATGAAGTTCAGATTGACGGTAATTTTTAAAATCTATTTTGTATGGATTGGTGTGTAATTTAGATTTTTCTGTATATTTTGAAATATACCTTCATAATTAATCTATTTTAAGTGTGAACAAAATATAAGGAATGAAAATAAATGAATTGCTATTTATTTTATTTGATAAGTCTACAGATTCTTCCAACATATTTATGTATTTATATGATTGCAGTTACTGAAATTTTAATGAATCAGATGATTAAAACTTCAATTAGTGACAAATTTAAAATTAAGAGTTATTAACACATTGAAAACCTGACTTATTGACTAATTAAAAACTTAAGTTATTGACAAACTCAAAACTTGAATTTGAAATTAAATATACCTTACAAGTGTTAAAAAAAATTTGTGGACCAATTAAAGAAAAAAAAAAACATATAGGATGTTGAAAATTGAGAAAGAAAAAAGTATTTAGGTATATTAGGCTAAATGATTTAAACCAAAATACTTTCATAGATTTTTTTTAAAATGCCACAAATGGATTGATTTTATTTCTATGTTGCTGGAAAATCAACCATTTTTGTGCCAATGAAATTTTTCAATCTATCTGCCTAATTAAATGAATCAACTAGTACAGCACAAGTGATGTGAGTATGGATAATTTTTTTTTTTTTTTGGCAAATGTCATAAAAATAATCATGTGTTTCATTTGTTCTTTTACTTTATAGAACTTTCTTTTTAAATTTATTGACTCATGGTTGATGTACTTGCTTTAGTGTCATTTTTAAAGATAGCAAATAGAGTTACTTGTGTTTAATAGATTGCATTATTACACACTTGCACAGGTAACAGTTCAACAACCTGTTATTTTTGTAATACATAATTAATCAGTACATATGCTGTCAACAGAAGTTTTAAATAGGAGTTCTTTAAACAAGATGTTTAAAATTATTTTGAGACTTAAGTATAGTTGCCATTTTTTGTTAACATGAATCTGCTGCATTAAAATCAGCTTGTGATTAAAAATTTAATTTTTGCAAGACAAAAGTTTACCTAGTTTTCAAACTTTTCATTTCATTATTTTTAGGGTTTTCTGGCACTAAAAACAGGTTTTTCTATTTATGGTGACTAAAACATTGAATATTCATAAGTTTTGTACATAGAAGATTAAATTTTTGCTGTTTTACATGTTAGAACATGAAGAATTTTTTTTTTCTCAATGAAACTTAGTCGCAGGTATTGTGTATAGTTTGTAATTTCTTAATTATTTAAAAAATAATTATTTAAAATCAGTTTTTATATGATGTATAACAAAAATTTTAAATATATTTGCAACTGGAATTATGTCTCTAAAACTGATGGTTGTGAAATTAGTTTTTGTAAACATTAAGAAATAACAAGTATAAAAACAAACAAACATTTAAACAACATATTTTGTAAGAAAGATAAATTTCATCTTCACTTCATTGTTGCTTTGACTTGAATCTTGACTGCGATATCAATGCATATTAAAAGTGAATCGCAAAAGAACACATAAATATTATTTATACACTTTTAATTAAATGCAATTCACCCAAACAAATTTTTTACATAAGGGGACATACAGTAGACTCCCTTAAATCCCTGAATGTAAGAAATCTGCACATTTTTTCAGATGTAAACAATGAAATTAAAGATAGCACTGAAGTCAGCGGCTGACACAATAGAAAAATTTCTTTAAATATATGTTTTTTTAAATCCTTTTCAACTTCCTCCTTTTTTTAAATTTCAATTAAAATTCAATGTGCTATTCAAATCAATGTCCTTCAATTTAAATTCTGCAGTGTTAAATAATATGTTTCTTAGATGTACGATGATGGATATTTAATCGAATTAATCAGTATCATGCCATAGTTGCAGGGTAAATAACTTTCAGTGGCCATTTGGTAGAATTTGCAATTCATATGGTAGGATATTTTTTGCTATATAAAATTATTATTTCAATAGTTCTATTATTATTTTCATATCCCTGCTAGTTACAAAACAAATTTGGGATCTATATCTGGTTTACTAACATGATCAATATATTTAATCGAAATAATCATTATCGTATCGTAGTTGCAGCGTAATATAACTTTCAATGACCATTTGCTTGCCAGTGTTTGTAATTCAAGTAGCAGGATAATTTTTGCTGTATAAAATGAATATTTTTAAATTAATCAAGCTTGTTTTGTTTATTAATAAAGACAAATATTTTTCTTTCTAAAAAAAGATCGATTTTTCTTCATTATTATTTGTATTTAGTATTGCATCTTAATTATTTACTTTATTTTAATATTTTTCTAAAATTTTATTTATTTTTTTTTGTAATAACAACTTGTTTTTTATTTATAGTGTGCATTTATCTATTTAAATATTTTACTTAATTATTTTAATGTTTCAATTTATTATATGCATTGATTACAATGCTTAACTAAAAATCAAATTAATGTTTCAAAAATGTAAACAAATGAATGACCAGAAATCTGTAAAATTCTAAAATCCGCACAACCCCTTATCCCAAGCTTTGCGGATTTGAGGGAGTCTACTGTATTTCAAATTAATAATAAATATATTAAAATTTAGCGCCCTCACAAATATACAATGCTATTTTCTCTCTTCTTTTCTTTTTTCAGTAAGTTAAAGTCACAGAAATAAAGGGTTTTCAAGCTTTCTTTATCTAAAAATGCAGTAATGACAAAATAAGAAAAATAATAATGAATTTTTAGTCAAAAAATAAATTCTTGCATAAGAATCCATCCCCAATCACCATGAAAGCCTAAAAGTATCCCATTTAAATATTCAAATTCAAATAAACTATCACCTATCTGGGTTGGCAAGTTTCTTCCACTGTCCTGGAAAAAATTAGTTTCTCCCGAAAGAAACCCAACCCTGATACACCAGCCAAAGGTTGTCTCTTGTGTAATAAAACAGCTTTTTAATCAACAACCAAATCCGTATTCAACTTTTCAAATACAGATGAAATAATTTTGGATTTCTTCCCAAATAATTATTCAATGCATTATTAAAATGGCCAAAGATGGCTGATTCTACCTCCTAGCTTTGTAATAACTTACAAGCGTGATCGAGATCTTGTTTAACATGCCATTTTGGTTATCTATATCCTGGCTAAGTAATTATATTGCATTGCTACATATTAATAATATAAATTGCAAACTGGATGCATTAAATCAATGTGTGCTAAATTATTCTTATAGAATTATTATTGCATTGTTTGCCATTTTTATGATATTTCTGATTCTTTCTTATTTATGATATTATTTACTAATTATTAATTTTAACAAATTAATGTTATTTAACACTTTTAAGAGCAAGAATCTGAGAGAGTGACGCACATGTGATTCATGACATCTTAGATTTTCTCCAAAAAAATTACCAGTTATCTTGTTAAAAAAACAACCAAAGATTTTTTAGTTCCAAAGTTAAGTTGTTCTTTTTTTATGGACCTCCAAATGTCATCAGGTCATGCAAAAAATTGAGTGTTTTTTAAGACAAGGAAATTCCTGTGACTCACAATTCTTTGTGCATATAACTTGCCACCAAATTCTTTTTATATCTGGAATGTAAGAGGGTTGAACTTCGTATAATAGATGAAAATCCATGGCAAGTTTTTGCCGCAAGGTCACAGAAAGATTCATTTTTGCCGTTTTTTCCCATTTTTAAAGGACAATAACAGCTTGCACATTCCAGTTGCCATGGAAAAATTGTATACAGTCAAGGATCAATAATTTGTGCACCCATAATCTGCAATTTTCTATAATTTGCATTACTTTACTAATGTAAATAGTGAAATAAACAGTTAAGAAAATTTACAAATTTGTAATCCAAAAAGGATTTTTTAAAACAAATACAATAGACTCTTTCAAATCCGCAACCCTAAAATCTGCATATCATTTACGCATGTAAACAATGAAATATTCAATTCAGATATAGGGACAAAATTTGACATTTTTAGTTTTATATAAATGGAATGTACATTTTAATTTGTAATTTTTGTTTATAATTACTGAATTTGTGTTTTTTCATGAAGGAAGAATAAATGTATTTCTGAAAAAAATTAAGATATTGCTGATATCACTGGTAATAACAATCTTTTTTGCCAAATATATTTATCTATTGATAAAGATTTTTTGGTTATTAAGTCTGTCTAATCCTGAAATAGAACTTCTTTATTTTATGATTCTGATGTGAATAATTAATATACTCTTAGGATGCAAGTTTCATTGAATAAATTTAGGAAAAATATATTTCAACTTTATAATGAATATTAAAGCATACATTGATTATTAACTTGACCTTTACTTTTAATATTTTAATCATTTTAAAATTATCTAATTCCTTATTATTTTAGTTTATTAATTATTTTAATATTTTATTATAGTGTAAGGTATAAGCATTCATTATAGTTTCAATTGCATTATTAATTACATTCAAATTACTGTTTAAATAATGTAAACAAAGTAATGACCAGAAATCTGCAAAACTCTAAAATCCACACAACCTCTGGTACCAAGCTGTGAAAAAAAAGCTACTTACTTTAATGACATTTACTTTTTTGAAAAGTGAAACAAGAGAATGAAACAATGTCAAAAAAAAAAAAAAAAAAAAAAAAAAAAATGGGAGTGAGGATTTGAGGAAGTGTACTGTAATAAAAATTTTTTAAAAAATCATAATAAAACATCTATTTCTTTATATAATTCTTTTATTTTATCAACAGTAAAAAACAAACTTTATTGTAGAACTTATGTAATAATTTTTATTTAAATACACATACATATAAAATTTGTAATAAAATGAGGTATAATCCATAATACTCTATAATTCACAATATTCCATAATCTGCACAATCTTTGGCCTCAACTTGTGTGGATTATAGAACTTTGATGTAATTGAAGCAAGTTGGATGCACATTTAGTTACAGTGTGTCAAAATCTGAAAAATGTCATACAGTAGACTCCCTCAATTCTGTAACCCTTTCTAAAATCTGCACATAATTTACAGATGTAAACAATGAAATATTCAATTCAGATATAGGGACAAAATTTGATTATTTTAGCTTTATATCAATTCCATATATTTTTTAATTTTTAATTTTTTTTTTAACATTACTGGATTTATGCTTCTTCATGAAGGAAGAATAAATCTATTCCTAAAAAAAAATTAAGATATTGCTGATCTCACTAATAATCACAATCTTGTAACCAAACATATTTATGTATTAATTAAACTTTTTTGGTTATTAAGTTAGGCTAAAGCTGAAATAAAACTTCTTTATTTTATGATTTTCATGTGAATCAGTTATGTATTTTTATGAGCCAAGTTTCATTGAATAATTTAAGAAAAATACATTTAGTCTTTATAATGAATATGCAATCATACGTTAGTGATTATTAACTTGATCTATGATTTAAATATTTTAAAAATTATCTAAATTTTTAATATTTTAATTTATTACTTATTTAAATTTTTGTTATATTGTAAGCAATCATTATAATTTGAATTGCATCATTAATTATATTCAAATTACTGTTTAAAAAATGTAAACAAAACAATCCATAAAATTCTAATATCTGCAAAACCTCTGTTCTGAAGCTGTGCGAAATTGAGAAGGTATACTATATTTGATCAATATTTAAATTGTCATAATTTCTTGCTGCAATGACATTTAGAATTTTTTTTTTTTTTTTTTTTTTTTTTTTTGACATTGTTTCATTCTCTTGTTTTAGTTTTCAAAAAAGTAAATGTCATTAAAGTAAGTAGCTTTTTTTTTTTTTTTTTGCATGTTTTATTCTTATAGTTGAGTTCATTTTATTATTTCAAACAACTTGACTGGATAACAATATTTTATACATTTATTTGTCTATATAAATTGATGTTATAATATATTGTAAGATATTTATGATGTTGATGCATTTATTTAATTTTAACACTTTTCAGTCTCATTTTTTTTTTCCTCAATAAAAAAAAATATTTTTACATTAATAACATTAGCTATCCTAATAGATTAATTAATGTTTAATGAAGATTTCATTGTCTGAAGCATAATGAATGCTGTTATTTTCTGTACTATTTCATTCATATTCATTTAACAATAGGCTAAAGAAGAGTTTTTAGAGATGTATAGAAAATATTATATTGGAGCAAGATTTAACTGTTATTACAACTTTCTAATACTTTCTGTGCTTTATTACTCATGATTTTTTCAGGAAAGTAACTTTTATTTTAAATTCTTTAAAACTTAAATAAAAAACTACAATAAACTACGATAATTTTTTAATGCTCTCATTTTATTTGTCTCGCCGAGTTCTATCTTTAGAAAAAAAAAATCATTGTCGTACGTCAACTGGTTTGCCATAAATTTCAAAAAGACGTTTGCATTTTCCATTTCTTAAACATATTATACCAAACGCTACCGCGTTTGCCATGATTTGTTAGTTGATTAATCAATTAATTACTAAATATAGTAATCTTTTTTATGTATATTTTAATTTCTTTCAATTTTTTAGATTAAAAAAATTAATGTGCCTTATTTAAAGACATTTCATAAAGTGACCACCTCTATATGGTCACCATTTTAACTGGTCCCGTAGGTGGTCACTTTAGGCAGGTTCCACCAGTGCCGAAACTAGCCTTTTTTGCACCCGGGGCAAATATGGATTTTGGCGCCCCCCCCACCCCCCACATATATGTATTTTTTCTAACAAACACTAAAGAAAAATCTTAATTCTTAGATTTTCTAAAGAAAATCTTAATTTGGCATCCCCTTCACCTTCTGTTCTGTTGGCGCCCAGGGCACGTGCCCCCCTCTGCCCCCCTCTAGTTTCGGCCCTGAGTTCCACTGTACATATTTATAAAAAAGGGTATATATACATTATTTGTTTACATACGAATTACTTCCTTTGCTATATAAAAATAGAGTAATGGCTTCTTTAGATTAAATAAACTGGATACATATGGAAAAAAAATGCCTATGTATATGAAATAGGCTATAGATTCCCAAAAAATAAAATGCTACATTTTTAAAAATCTTGCCAAGGACTTATACTGGAAAAATACCCTTATTTATTTACTGAATTTTAAATTAGGTGAATAAAATATCTGCGTTTTAAATGTATTTGATATACTATGTATTTCAAATGCAATGAGTGATAGGTTTATATTTTAAATGAAATGATGGCAGTGGAAGAATATTTTGCAATTTATCACCTGTGCCCCACTAACATAAAAATACCGACATTGCCGTTTGGCATATAAAAGGTGTAGTCAGCCCGGAACTTTTGATAATATTCACACGACTTCAGCTTTTATTATATAGGTGACGCTTCATGTACTCCATAACAATTTTACTTCCTTCAGTATTGAAATCGTAATTTATTTCCTTCTTAAGAGCATAACGCTATAAATATTTAACAATTTCACTCAGAGATGACAAAATTAACTGACATTACACACATTTAACTGAAAAAACACTTGTCAAGTGGTGAACTCGAGCCTAACTGGTTCTGAAAATAAAACTGAAGCCAAAATACTAAAAAGTAAAACCACATTATAGTAAATGTTGGACTCAATTATCTTATACAAAAAAGATCATTTAAAAATATAAAAACATAAGCTAGAAATCTGTAAAAGGTTCTTACCATAGGTTTAACAATAGCATTCCTGTCAGTTTAATTGGTGTAGGCTCTTCAAAAAAATTGAACGTAGTAGCTGACAAAAACATTGCTTGTTTTGCTGTGCAATTTATGTGTTTTATTAGTACTTCTTTCCTAAATCTAAGCTTTTTATAAAATATGTTTTTTCTGTTATCACGAGGAGAAAATTATTCCACAGAAATATTGTTTTGATGACCTAGATTCTTTTACTATGCAGTAGTGATACAAATAAAGCAAGAGATGAGATTCTTTCTTTTGTAGAATTTTATACCCTGATATTTGTTGATGAGGGTTGTAAATTTAAAATATTTTATGTATAATGATTTTAAAATGTGTATTTAAAAAAGACTAATTTTATTATTATTTTTATGCAATTTATTTAGTTATAGTTGTTTAGTTATTTATTTAGGTAATTTATATAGGTTATTTTAGGTTATTTATATGGTTGTTTCTTGTGCCAGAAATGATGGGATTGTGTAGATTAAAATGAATTGTGAAGCAGAATTGAATTAAATGATTCTTTATCAAATACAGTCGGCTCTCGTTAATTCGAACTCGTCGGGACCACAAGAAATGTTCGAATTATCCAAAGTTCGAATTATGGAAAGTATGAAATAAGAGCATGCTTAACATTGTATTATTACAAAGGAATTAATGTTATAATGTTCTTTTAATTTATTATATCTGTTATCATCAGAATATGACTTAATATTAAATTAGAATGCATAAATACATAAACTAATTAAAAGATTAGAAACAAGCACAATGGAAGAAAAATTTGAAACGTTACTGATGGACAGACGGGGCACTTAGAAAGTGTATATCAAATGCATGGGATTATATGTACGCTCATTTGGAACGGTTTTCACAAAAAAAAAGAAAAAAAGTTATTTAAATGACTTAAATCCGTTAAAAAAAAGGAAGAATGAAAAATTGGAATTCTCGTTAGTTCGAATTAAAGGATGTCAAGAGAAAATGAGTTCGAATTAATGAAAAAAGTTTAACGTTATTCTGTCATTGAAAATTTCGGCACTTCATGTTTAGTTCGAATTAAGCGAAAATTCAAATTATCCGATTTCGAATTAACGAGAGTCGACTGTATATAAAAAATCATAAATAAAATAAAATATTTATTCCAAGTTATATATAAAAGCACAAAAAGTTGTAAACCTATTGCTTTTTATCAATAAATTTTGCCAGAATAAACCAAATACAGCATATGTTGTGAATTTTTCAGATTTTAAAACTAAATAACTGTTCTCAAAATATAAAATTGTCATAGAATATAAAAATATCTATTTATATAGACAAATATATGTAAAAAAAATAGAAAATCAGAGCCAGACGTTTTCAGACACAAACAAAACTGACTACAAATATAGGGTATATTTAAAAAAATATTAATTTTTTTAAGTTATTTACCTTAATCGAGTTTACTTTTTTGAAAAGCACAATAATAGAATAAAAAATTGGCAGAAGATTTATTTTAAAATGTTGTTGCCACAAGAAATTATGGCAGTTTGAATGTTGGTGGGAAATATGTCAGATTTTGGCACTCTGTAACTAAAAACGCATCTAACTTGCCTCAATTATTTATTCATTTTTTTTAAATGTATAAAGTTGTAAAAGTATAGCTTTTAAATGCCATCCTTTTCTCCATGTCAACTGTCATTCACAAGCAGTTATTGAGCCATAAAAAAGGAAAAAAATGGCAAATATGAATCTTTTTGTGACTTAGCGGCAAAAATTTGCCTCGAATTTTCCATCTGTTATATAAAGTTCAACCCTCTTACATTTGAGATATAAAAAGAATTTGGCGGCAAATTGTATGTGCAAAGAACTGTGAGTCATAGCAATTTCCATGTTTTATATTTTTTTGATTTCAAATAGGAAAATAAAAGAATTTCTTACAAATTTGCTGCTATTTGTATGTAATTACTCTTACATATGTGATACAATATACAAAATTTCTTCTCATATTTTTCCATTTATTGCAGCTGTATTCCATTTCCTTATGGCAGTCTAAGATGAAAACTTTATTATTGATGGACATAAATAGACTAAGGTTCAAAATGGAAGAAAACTTTATCAGAGGCAAAATTAATCTAGTTGCTTTTCATCAAAACAAGTGAAAACTAGACATGTTTTTTTCTTCTCATTTCTTTATTTATGTGTACTTTTAGTTTGTTATGTATTTGCAAAATTTAATCCAGAAGGTATAGAAGTTATTTATAAAATAGAAGGTACGTATTTATAAAATCTCTAATTTGTAAAGACTTAATAAAAGTACATCTTCACTTGTTGTAAATTTCCAAGCATGCCTTAAGAAATATATATCTCTAAATAGTGTTTGTAAATTCAAAGGAGAATATTTTGTATGCATATGGTTAAACATTTTTTCAGAAGAGAAGTTTTAAAAGTGATTTCCTCTTTCGCCAAAGCAGCTTCTGATTTGTAAAAATTAGTCTACAATTTGTTGTTTTTAAACCTATAAATATTTAAAAAATAAATATTAAAGAGCGATCTTTTTGTATGTGTAGTCTGTGTAGTATGATTTACAAAGTGCATCTTCAATACAAACGTTTCCATGAATAGCGACAAGAATTTTGTGTGCGAAAAGGGATTTCTTTCGAAGAGACAAAAGCTCAATCATCATATTATTATGCAAACAAAAGAAAAGAATTTTGTTTGTGAGATATGCAAGAAAGGATTTTCTTTCAAGGGTAATTTAAAGACCCATTGGCGAACACATACAAAAGAGAAGCCTTTTGTATGTGAGGTATGCAACAAAGGATTTTCTCAAAAGGTTATTTTAAAACGTCATTTGCGAACGCATACAAAAGTGAAGTCTTTTGTTTGTGAAGTGTGTGAAAAGATATTTCCTTCGAAAAGACAACAATTAAGTCATGTTCTTCTGCATACAAAAGAAAAGTCTTTTGTTTGTGAGATATGCAAGAAAGGATTTTCTTTGGCGGCTAATTTAAAGATCCATTTGCGAGTGCATACAAAAGAGAAGCCTTTTGTATGTGAGTTATGCAACAGAGCTTTTTCAACGAAGGGTGCTTTAAAATATCATTTGCGAACGCACACAAAAGAGAAGCCTTTTGTTTGTGAGGTTTGCAACAAGGGATTTTCTCAACCCTCCACTTTACAATATCATTTGCGTACACATACAAATGAAAAGCCTTTTGTTTGTGAGGTTTGCAACAAGAGCTTTTCTGGGAAGAATAGTTTGAGTTCTCATTTGGGTACACATACAAATAAGGAATCTCAACATTTTGTTTGTGAAGTGTGTGAAAAAGAATTTCCTCATAAGAGAAGTTTCAAAAATCACATACTCTCTCATACTAGGTCTTTTGTTTGTACAGTTTGTAACAGACAATTTTCTCAGAAGAGTTATTTAAACAGTCACATGCTGTATCATACAAGGCCTTTTGTTTGTGAAGTTTGCAACAGACAATTTTCTCACGTGGATTATTTAAATAATCATCTCTGTGTACAGGCAAAAGATTAGTCTTGTTCAGAGTACAATAAAAGATTGTCACAGCAGTTTATATTGTGATATTCTTCACTGTTTAAAAAAAAACTGAAATTTACAGATGTATTTTTCCAGAATTTCACCGAAAAAGTCTCTTTTCACTACAAAAGGGCATTTTCTGTGACAAGTCGGAAATTTTCATCAAATTTGCCGAAAATAACCAAATGGACGAATATGGAAGGAAATAACTGAGATACTCCGCTTTCTATTGCAAATTTATTTTCAATGCTTACATAACTGAAATGTTGTTGCACAGAAATGAAAAAACTCAATGAAAAAATACTGGTTATTTTGTGAGATTTGTATCGTTCTTCTAAATTACAACTGCTCTGATACCAACAACATTTTGAGCAACAAATTAATTAGATCATATTCTAATCATTCATTGAGCAAAGAAAATTTTGTTTAATAAATTTTTGAAAATCATGTTATAACTATTCATTAACCATAAGAAAATCATAATAATAAATTTTTCCTTCTTAATTATGCTTGCAAAAATAACAACATCAATAAAATTACAATCTACCTTATAAAAATATAAATACGCTGCAGAATCTACTATATGACTTTATAATCATGTCCCTCAAAATTCCTATGACGTGTTAGCTAGAGCAACGGACTTCCTCACCAGTGGTTTTCAGTTCGAATCACACAGTCCTCTTTGTTTTATTCCTCACTGAATAAATATGGGTGCTTCTAATATTAGCATTCCAAGTATTGCTTATTTAGGGCTAGTAAAATAATTGACGATGAAAAATATATATAGTGGAAGCTGCTTAAGTGACCACCTTGATAAAGTGGCTACCTGGCTAAAGTGACCACTTTTGGAAAATTTTACTTGTGCTCATAACAAAAAGATATGAGAATTGTTCGGTAATGTGACCACCTGTATAATGTGTAAAGGGACCAGTTAGCCTGTCATTGTCAATGTTATTTGAGTCTGTTAAATGTGACCACCCATTTTTAGTCGAAAATTTTCAAATTAAAAGACTAATGTAGTCATTTTCTGAAATTTTATTGTAATACATTAAAAAATACAGGAATTTATTTCGTATAGTGACTATTTTGCTTAACGCAATATGACCACTTTGTCCTTTTTTGTAATGATATTTAACATATATATTAATAACATTATGCAATTACAATGAAAATAAAAATGCATATAAATTACATAGTACCTTGTAGTTATGCATTTTTAAATCAATCACTACAGAATTTCAGTAGTTTTCAAAAGAGTTAATAGGAATTAAGTAAATCATCTTCTATGCAGTATATTTTAAATTAGTGATTCAGTTATTATTGTTGTTAATTAATCAGTTCATAACTTAATATAGAGCATTTTCCTTATTTATACTTTGTTTTTTGAGACCACAATGTTTTAATGTGCCATTTTGTAAGACACTCCATAAAGTGACCACCTCTATATAGTGACCATTTTAGCCTGTCCCAAAGGTGGTCACTTTAGACAGGTTCCACTGTATTACTAAATTTATTTTATCCATCTTATTTATAATGAAAAATCATAAATTTACAAATAGCCAGGTACAAATTTCACATAATCTTCTGCAATCTGGTTCACTGCCTGTAGATTTTTTTTTCACATATTAAAAAACACCCAAATGTACAGTAAGCATGCTAATTAAGGGGTAACCTAATTACAGAAAATTAATCCAATATCTTTCAAAAAATGGAAAAAGAAAAGAGAAAATAAGCCGAAAAAAGCTGAAATACGAATTGAAAAGGTTATCGAAAATTTTCTACAGTAAGTAATTTTTATTGTAAAATGTTTTCTTTTGTGGTATTAATAACGCGTAGTTGCATAGATCTTCTTAAGAATAATCTTTAATACTTATCATTTTAGTGTTTTTCCAAGGTATTTTCAGGAGGACCCAGCGCCCTGTCCGTTTTTTTTAAAGCGGTAAATGTATCCGTTTTATATAGCTGTAAATCCGTCCTGTCCATTTTGGATTCGCAAAATTTTGCCGTCGGCATGTTTGAAATAGATTGCAATTCGGAAACTTGTGTTTGGTAGCAGGAAATAAAGAATTCTAGAATCGGTAAAATATTACTAAATTCTTTTGTCAATCGCAGGAAAATATTGTAAAATTCGTCAGTCATACGCGAGAGAAAAATCATGAATTTCGTAAATTTACCCCATGAAAAACTGCGATTCGAAATTCGAGGATAAAATTTCGAAATACGACAACCGATCGTGAAAAAAAAGTCGATATTCATTTACGTTAACGTGAAAAAATTTTCAAGTTTTGCTAATAAGTCCCGGAAATTTTTTAATCTGTCTAAAAAAACAAAAATCGCTTACATGGTGCAGGAAAATATTGCGAATTATATTAATCTATCGCATGAAAAAATTCTTTTATCGGTCGCGAGGAAAACCCCGCGAAATTCCCCAATAAATTGATAGAAAATATCATGGAAATCATCAGTAGCAAGGGAAAAAGATCACGGAGAAAAAACGCAAAAATGTCAAAAGATTGCATAAAAAGTATCACGAACTTCGTGAAATTGAGCAATTTTGTCTATTGGCCGCAACAAATATCGTTAATTTTTTTTTTTTATCGGTAACGAAAATCTACAATGTCTATCAATCGAAGAAAAAAATCTCTACTTTCGTTATGCAGCTTTCAGAAAAAATGCGAATTCCGACAAAAGCGCACATATTATCCCGTGCGCTTTTGATCCGATTTCCATCATCAATGATTAGGAAAATGAAATAGTGAATGAACAAAATCAATTTAGGAAAAAATACGAGTATTTCGCAAAACGATCATGTAAGAAATAATCGGAAATTTCACAAAATGATCGTAGAAAAAAAAAGTTTTATAGAAATAAGTCCATTAATTCACGAAATAAAGCTATTGCAGAGATCATAAAAAGGCAGCATAGCCCTACCTGTTGAGCAATTAACATCAAAAAGTAATCAGCTCCAGTTTATATCATGCACTAACTGAATCTAAAATTTTATTTAAATCCGTTCTTTAGTTCTCGAGATAGAGTGTCCACAAAATTTGTATCACAGACAGACATTCTGTAAAAACATTATTTTTTCTGATCTTTGACCCCTAAATAGTATAAATCCATCGAAAACTGGAATTCGAAAATTTTCATAAATCTTCCTTTTTGTAAAAATAGAAGAAAATATAAGTGCAGAATCAATTTTCCCCTTAAAGTAGGATTAGCTGCAATGGCAAATCCAGTGCAGATTCGATATTAATACTTAGATGTGAAGTGAATTGATCTTGTTTGATTTGATACATTAATTGAAATCACATTACTGGCATTCCACAATTCAGGTTGGAATGTTATATTTATTTTTCCAATTTTACAGTTTTAGTGGCAAAATAGCTGTAAAATTTTGTATATAAGCCTTTTAGCTTACAGACTATCAAAGCATGAGAGCTAATGTGCCCACAGATTTTGTATGTAAGTACTTAACGCAGTAACTCTTAGAAATATCGAATTTGCTTCAAATGTTATAAATAAGTTCATTCTCATAAGGCGCTTCCCTCATTAGTTTTGGGGGTTCATTGGTTTAGTAAAGAGGGGAAACGGGGGCTTATTCTCCCTCTTATTTTAGATAAATGTTCTTTTGTGTAAAATTATCTGATTTACTTCAAATTTTGTAAATAGATTCATTCTGATAAGGTGCTTTCTTGAAGAGCTTTTGTGGTTTATTAGTTAAGTACAAAGAGGAGTATGGGGAGACTAATTTTTCCTCAATTTAGATAAATTTCTTTTTCAGGTAAAATTATCCAATTTTCTTCAAATTTTGTAAATAACTTCATTCTGATAAGGTGCTTCAATAATTAGTATTGGGGTTTCTTTAATTAAGTATAAAAAGGAAAATGTGTGTCTAATCCTCCCCTTAATTTATATAAGTTTTTTTCCATGCAGAATTATCAGGTTTGTTTCAAAAATTTCAGATAGGTTTATTCAGATAAGATGCTTCACTGATTGATTTTCGGGATTCATTGGTTAAGCATAAAGAGGGAATGAGGGGCTTATTCTTATCCTTAATTCAGGTTTCTTCACTTTTTTGCGAAGAATGTGGTGATTATTTTAAAGAGAGGAAAGAATAGGAAACTCACTTAGAAAATCACATTTATAAAAAGCCCTTTATGTGTAAGTTTAGAGAAGGAAGTTTTGTAACAATTCAAGACTGTAAACAGCATGAAATAGAACATTCAGGATGATGAGAGTTTTAGCATTAGTAACGGAACTTTTTTGACTGAACCTTGTGAATCGCAACTTTACTCTGAAGATTGTGTGAAAAATGTGGAGGCATTTTTGATAATGAAAATTATTTTTCAAGTCATTTATTATTTATTCAGTATTAACAGATTTTTCTTTAAATCAGAATATAAATATTGAGCTATATATTAATTTAGAGGCTTTTATCCCCTTTAGCTGAGACTACAACATTAAATTGATGTGTACAAATAATGGTGATTGCATTTCATCGGAGTGCATAAATGACTTTCATGTGAATCTTTTAGCTTGATTAACATGTTTTTGGGTATTGTCTTCCCTGTCTTGTATTGTTATAAAAAAAAAGAATATAGAGAGGTTTGTTAGATATTAGAAATCATTGTCTTGTAAACAAAATAAAAATTTCCCAAATGTCTTTAATTTTGAAAATTTCCTGTTGATATGTAAAGACAAGCAGATTGAAATGTGTCGTCTTTTTTAAAAAACGGAAAAATCCCCATGTTTCATGATGTGCAAAATGTTATAAAAATTTCTCTGGAAGAAGACCCTCTAAAATATTAATTTTGGTGCAATAAATCTAATAAACATAAAATAACATTAAAACATTTGTTTCAAAAACTATAATAAAAAGAGTGAAAGTTATACAAGGAATAAAAAACAAGAGAAATATATGCTGTTTTGCTACAGAAATATACTTTTAAATGTGATAATACAGCAATTGATCTGGCTAATTCAATGTGCAGGATACTCAAATAACATAAATTTTACATATTGAAATATCTGTGGCCAATTTCTACTCATTAAAAAATCCCATGTTTAAAATAAATGACAAATATCAGCTTCATACATATGTTCTACTTCCATGTCAGGTTTAATAATGAACACTCATTGCAATTAATCTCTAATTCTGAATTTAATAACCTCACTAGTTTTATTAATTTAGCTTTATATCGTGAATTGCTCGAATTATTAAGCAAAAGGCATATCAGTGTACAAATCTAAAAGAAATTTCTCTCCAAGGAAGAAAATGAAGTGTCTTTTAAAAGTTGTTCATTGAACAGGACATCTGAATAAGTTAATGCAGAACTTATTTTTATTTTAACTTGTAAACGTGTCTTCTATCTGAATGCACACTGTTCAGATATCACTCACATCAAGCATATTTACTGATGATGATTTTGTAAGAGTAACAAGTTAGCCGAGGTTTCTTTTTTACATTTCACATACATAGGACCAATATTTAATGAAAAAAAATTACTGTGCAAATAATAATAATCATTAAAATCATAAAATAAAAATTATTTAGGTAACAAGCAAATTTTTATTTATTTTTCTTTCATATTTATAATATTATGCTTTTTTATTTATTTTTTTGTCACACAGATTTATGTAAGTACGGTTTTTCTTGTCTTTTTTATTCAAAAACTTATGCAAATAAACTAAAATAAAGTATATCTTTCTATTAAGAATGCGAAAGAGTTGCATTTAATTCAGACGTTATTAAATGTTGTATTTTTTAAACTTTTTCTATATTCATGTATTTTTTTAAAACATCACTATTCCTATGCGGAAAAAAAGATAAAGCCAAAAATCTCTTAATATAAGGATAAATATCAAACTATATACAGTATTTTTTTTAGCATGAATTTCTCATGTTTCTTAATGGAAGGTATTTATGACAGCCCTAAAGAAATTTATAAGAATGTACTTTTAGGGGTTTTCTTGCAATCTGGGTCACACAGAGAGCAGTTTAAAACTGAAAATTTGAAACAGGCATACTGCAAATGTTCTTTGAAGAGTAAATATTAATATTTTTTAAACAAAATATACCATTTTAATCAGATAAGTACCAGGAAATTGTACATATTTTACTTTTTGTATCTTCATAGGAAACCAGGTGCTCCCAGAGGACAGCCATTACTCCTATACTGTTAAAGAAAACGGAAAAAATCCCCTTTTTTAAATAGAAATACACATTAATATTCTAACGAATGTTACTTTGTGAGATGTAACACCCAACCCCATCTAAAAAGTACTCCAATTTAAATTGAGATATAGATTTACTTAGTGTTGAAATTATAAAGTATTTTGTATTATACATATTTTTTTAAGCTATATTGAAATATGTAAAGTGCTAGTGATGGAAATTTCTTCTGTAGTCTTCTCTTTACAATGGTTTTGAAATCTTAAAAAAAAATTTTATTTTATTTTCCAGAGCTTTGTACTTTTTAAAATATGGAGTTTTATTGCCGTTATAAATTAATAATGCTACAGATTAAAAAAAAATTTTTTTTCTGAGAAAGTTGTGAACTTTATGAATTGTGACATTTCATATTTTGTACGTTTTCGATCTTTCAATGCTTGAATTTATAAAATTATTTTTTAAGTTTATTTAAAACTGCCAGTTTAGTTAGTAAGAGTAAAAAACAATTAATATTTAAACAGAGTACGTTTATTGTTAGTTCGATTAGCAATCTGTTAAAAGCTAAAAATTCCATTGTTCCTTTGATGGGAATTCTTTTCACTTTTTTTCATTTTTCTTTCAGCTGAAACTTCTGTTTTAGTTTCTAGAGATTCCACTCTGATAAGTTTTTCTGTATAAAACTATTAGATTTATTCACAATAAAATGTGTCAAGATAGAATTACAGAAACGAAAAAGAAAAATGACGTCTTAAACAGATTTCCGTCAAAATGTAATTGTAGGATATTCCTACCAGGGCTGTGGAGTTTGTGGGGAAAATGGCCTACTCGGATTCCGGAAATTTTAAAGATTCTGTCTCTAGACCGGCTAACATACTAGTGTTTCAGTTAGTTTAAATTATGAGGAGTCTGAAGAAAAATAAGGCAAAAATTTCATTATTGATTCATTTCTTAGAGCTTTGATAGAAAAAAGGGGATTTTTTTTTCCATTTTACTAATTTTTCAGTCTTGCATTCCACAAACCCAAAAAATCCAACTATTGAATCTAAAGTTTAAAAAAAAGAAAACAGAAATTTATTATTTCGTACTTGAAAAAGCATCGTGGACTTAAAAATGTAATCTTTACAACTTTGATGATAATCCCTGTCCTTCAGAGCAGAAAAATTTAGATGGAAAAGAGAAAAATAATTAAAAATGAAAATTTTACTAGTTCGCAAATAATTCAGGATCTACAAGAGTTTTCAATCAAAAAACTTTCTCATATACTGTGTATGCTGGGCAGTATATTGAAAATCTTTAGCTTGAGTGGCCCAATATAATCCAAAAGAAATAATATTTTTTGTTATGGATTTACAATTTCATACAATTGGTTTAACTTCACTGTAAAATGTCTAAAAGAGCTGGAGCCAGAATCGGTTTGTCTTTTAGCGACTAAAGCTTTTTTCCTCAAAAATAAGTCCAACTCCTACTCGCAATCCTAATTCATACCATAGGGACAGTGAAATATTTACATGTAAGACAGGATTTCCTTTCATTTTCATAAATATTGCTAAATGATGTTTTTTATGTCCCGTTTATTTAAAAACTGCTACCTCACATTTTTCTGTCTTCTTGTCCAGATTTCTGTGATAGCGGACTAGGCAATGCTATCCACAGATTCCCTTTAGCGACAATCCGAATTTGTTTATTTTCAAAGAAACAAACAAAAAAAAATGTTCTTATAAATTATTTTCAGAGCACTATTTATTTTTTTATTATTGAACAAGATTCCTGCAAGTCAGAAAAACTTGAAAAACAGGGGAAAATAATCAAATTTTTAAATTTAGGTAAATAGTGAAATTTTAAAATATTTAAAAGGACAGATTAAAGTAATTGAATTTTTGATGTACTACTTTCCATAAGAAACTCTATTATCATTGTAAATGAAACAAATTTGAATTATTCATCCAGCCTAAAATTTTTATATGAAATTCATGCAAACTATATAAAAATAGCATAACCTGAAAAATAATTTAAAATTTTAAATTCATATAGTGCATGCTTTATTAGTATTTATTTAAGTTAATGTTGTCAATTGTAGATAGTTTTACAAAAAATGCATAAGTAAAATTTTTATTGAGAAAGTGTGCAAAATTTCCCAAAAAGAACAGTCAGGAAAGGGAAGGATCCCAGTATAATTCTTCTATTTTACAGAGGAAATATCGAATTCCAGAAACATCAGAAACATAATAATAAAAGTCATAAATAAACTAAAATAAAGATTAAACATAAAAACATTCTATTTAATTATAATTGAATATAATTCTTATCAAATATTAATCATTATACATAAACTTTTGTATAAAAAGTTTTTGGTAAAAAAAAAATTATTTTCTTTTAATGTCAAATAAAATTTATGTAAGAGATGGTGGACCAGAAAAAGATAATATTTTATATAATTGCAACTGTCCATAACCTCAATTTTCTTTTACAGTTATTTGTATTTAGAAGTAGTACTGTTGCTTATATCAAATAAACTTTTTATGAATCTATTATATATTTTTTTCTCGTTAAGGAAAATCATTTTTCTAAATTAGTGCACAGATAAACACCATTTCAAAGGAGAAAAATAATAAAATGTAAGAAAATATACAGCTGTCTAACTTTTTATAATCTTATCTATACTACTAAAATTCTATTTATGAAGAAAAAAGCTGAAATTTATGTAGAATTTTATTTAAAAATACGTATTTTTAAATTTAGTTGCAAGTTGCAAATTAAATATTGAATGTTTTTTTGCTTAAAATAAAAGCACCAGTTTTTGAGAAAAGAAAAATTTGCTGAAAATGTTGCCACTGAAATTGAATATGCAAATTCTAAATCAGTTACTGTATGTGGACATATATAAAAAAAAATGCCATATAAATGTAATGTTAAATAAGATTTTTTTTAATTTGTAGATTGTATCATTTAGGTTATTGTGTCATATCATATCAAAACCCTTCATATGTACATTTATTTTCAAAGAACTACTTCCTTATTTTATATTTTATTCAAAAAGATAATCAAATGGAAAATAATTTTCAGGATTTGTGATAGAAAAGAAAATACTTTTTTTTTAAATTGTATATCATTAATTTCTTCATTTTTTATTGTGTGTCCCCTTGGCATTGAGTGTGAAATAAGATACTTTATTTTAAGCACCATTATTGTTAAATAATAATCACAGCCATAATTAGAATTTCTGCTATTAAGACAAAGATTATATTTAAAAATAATGGTATTAAATATAAAGACAATATTCTCCCTATAGAGCATACAAGGTGCAGTCTGTTACCTTTTTTAATTTTAAATCATTTGTTATCCCCCCCCCCCTAGAATCTAAGAATTAAAGGGAAGATTAAAAGGACAGCTAGACTAGGAATAATGTTTAAAGTTATTACTATTTTAATGCAATATCATAATATGTATAGTTAAACTTATGCAAATGGAATTTTCAGACAACTAAAAAAAAAATTCATTTCAAACAAATTCCTATCTGAATAGTTATTGTTTTTTCTCTTTGATATGATTCCATTATAGACAAGTTCAATTTTATAAGTTTAAAACTTTATTAATATATATACCATAATTTCAAGATATTATTATCATTATTTTCAAGATATTAAATCTTATATCCTAGAGTTCTGTGAAAACAGAAAAAATGGATAAAGTAATGTTTGAAAAGCTTAAGAATTGATATCGATTCGCTGATTGCTGCATTTTTATAAATAGCAATTAATAGCTTATATAATACTAAAATAAGCGAAGCGAATTACTCTATTTCAAAGAAGTTGTAGGAATAGAGCTAGCTGATTAAAAAGTAATACAGCAGAGTGGACACTGCATGTATCTAAAACTTATCCCAAAACAGTCAACAGGCATACACATATGTCACATCTACCGGGTGTCCAGTAAATGACTGACCCATTTTAAAATTAAATAATAAAAAAACGGTTTGAGATAAAAATGCGCGGTTTGCGGTATTGTTATTAGAATATCAATAAATTTTTAATACGCACTTTCTTCAAATAGTTCTAATTTCGGCCAAAAGATGGCGCTGGCGGCATCAGACTGCAGAAATACCGCCTGTTTTCTTGTTCTCTAGCTGATGATCTTTCCGGCTCATTTTCCCGAGTCGAATCTGAGTCGAAATGTTGAATCGACTCTCCACTCAACTACAGAAATAGGATTTGTTGATTGAAACGAGATTTAAAATAACATTTAAGATTAAAGTAGGCTTATTGTAATAACCTTTGTCTATTGTAACCTCCTCAGACAAATATCACGGGAAACTATAAAAACTAGTTTCAAATTACTGTAAAACATCTCCAGCGGTGTATCAATTTATAAATAAATATTTATGACAAGAAAACATTTATTAAAGAAGCGTTCTAGAAAAATTTAAATTAATTTAAAAGACGTTCTTTAGTGTTTCAAAATTATCTTCGGAATATGTTATTTTAACCGCTTAACTGATACGTTTTTTTACATACAATAAAATGAAAATATGGGATAAACGTCGCTTTTTTAAAGCTAAAATAATCGTAATATTTAATTTAAATATTTCTTCTATTAAATAGTATGAAATTGCATTTAAAATTTTTAGTAGTGTCAGAAAGCTTTAAGTGATGGAAGAAGCAAACTATAATTGCCGGTATGTTGTACGGGGAAACCAGTTAAAATTTTAAAACAATGGTATGCAAATAGCGTTGCCAAGTCTCCTGTCTAAGAAAACTTATAAATTGGCACATTAAAATTTTCTAAATCTTACTATAAAGGAATCCGTCTACAATAAATCCTGTTTTAGACATAAAAATTTATTGATCACGAAGTAGAAAGAAACATACAAAACTACCTGCTAAGGCAAAAACCTGCCTAAAACAAAATATTATTATTTTTTCCGAAAACCGAATGCATCTCTACTTTATATTCATATTTTTCATTTAACGTATCCAAAAATTTTATTACGAAAGCCGTGAGAGATTTTAAGATGTCTTTTGCACACACCTCGCCTCCCCCCCCCACCCACGGCAGGAAACGTATCTACGCTAAAATGTACGGATATTTAAAAAGAAAAAAGGAAGACGTATCTTTTTTTATAGCCTGTAAGTCATCCCTCTTCAAAACTTTATAACAAAAGGCATCATAGAACCTGAAATATATTTCCCCCCCCCCCATATAGGAGGGAAATATGTAATATCGTTCTTTTCCCCCGGTATGAGGAAAAGAACTAAAAAAAACATTCTGAAAATATCTCCTATATCTGATTTAAAATAAGAAATATTAAAAATATGATTTTTTTTTATCTTTTTTAAATTATGTATAAAAAAGATACAAATGTTCAATTTATTTTTACAATATTTATATTTATAAAATTGAACTAAAATAAGTAGACATTCAGTTTTATCTAAAATATCTATGGCCTCACCAGTGGGCGATAGTTTTTGACGTCTCAACTAGCGTTTAAATCAGCATTGTAATAACCTCTTCTATTTACAGTTTAGATGACGCAAATCCCTCAAAATTTAAACTTGATATTGTGCTAAGAGCATCAATTTGATGTTTATTGCCTTTTTACTGTTATTCGGTATTGCATTACACAAATATAGCTTCAAAATTTGTAATCAAGGCTTTTAAAACCGATTCGTATTTCAACCACCCAATCCAACAGGAGAAAAAAGTAGAATCGGGAGATAGTAAATGAAAGAAAGGATCGGGACAGTGGATACTGCATTGGCTTCTGAAATATTTTCAACAGCTTTTGTCTCACGCAATATTTAAAAAAAACTAGAAGAAAAAGAAACGAAACTTTATTTCAGTAAAAAGTTTCCGTAAAAATGTTTTGCCATAAAATTGCCTATAGATATTTTAGTTTGGTTTGGTTTATTTAATGTCGGCCGATTAAGTACACGTGGGATATAGGTCAGAATGATGAGGGGATGGTCAGGGTATGCCCTGCGTGGGTGTCTCTGTAAGGGCACCTAACCCGTATTTACACAAGAAAATTCAAGGTTCGAAGAAAACCACGGAAAATTCCGAACGGTTATGCCGACAGACGCGATTGGGTTCGAACCCAGCACTGCCGTCTACCAGTTGAAACGTCAGAATCTATCACCCACTGGTGGGGCCATAGATATTTTAGATAAAACCGAATGTCTACTTATTTTAGTTCAATTTTATAAATATTAATATTGAAAAATAAATTGAACATTGGTTTTTTTATACATAATTTAAAAAAGATAATAAATCATATTTACATAAATATATTTCTATATATACGTAAAAAGAGTATCAGTTAAGCGGTTAAAATGACATATTCCGAAGAGAATTTTGAAACACTAAAGAACATCCTTTAAATTAATTTAAATTTTTCTAGAATTGTTACAAATATTTCTAGGATTATTTAACAAACGTTTGCTGGTCATAAATATTTATTCATAGATTGACACATCTTTGGAGATGTTTTACAGTAATTTTAAACTAGTTTTTGTAATTCCCCGTGATATTTGTCTGAGGAGGCTACAATAGACATAGATTGTTACAATAGACCCCGTTCAATCTTAAATGTTATTTTAAATCTCGTTCCAATCAACAAACCCTATTTCTGCAGTTGAGTGGAGAGTCGATTCAACATTTCGACTCAGATTCGACTCGGGAAAATGATCCGGAAAGATCATCAGCTTGAGAACAATAAAACAGACGGTATTTCTGTAGTCTGATGCCGCCAGCGCCATCTTTTGGCTGAAATTAGAACTATTTTAAGGAAGTGCGTATTCAAAATTTATTGATTTTCTAATAACAATACCGCAAACCGCGCATTTTTATCTCAAACCGTTTTTTTGTTATTTAATTTTAAAATGGGTCAGTCATTTACTGGACACCCGGTACATTACATTCAGTATCCATGTACATTTAATAAACATCTATATAAGTGTAATTGACATCGATATGAGAACAATTCCGTGCACTTGTATATCTATGTACAATCATCACATAGTTATGATGAGCTTAAAATATAGATACCCAGGCAGCACAGAACTATGGGCCCATGTGGGCTCCACATGGGTCCCATATGGGCAGATGGGTTTTAGCTGGGCCCATTTGCCCATGAGAAACCCAGGTACATCCATATAAATTGATTTTGTAGCATATACAGAGGTGTGAAAATTATTAGAATAATTGTGAAATTTACGATAAAATCTCACTGTATTATAGAAATAGCACATTATTTAAAAAATAATGGTACATTTAATATTTAGTGTGCATTCCGTTGACTTTTGTTAAAGATTTGATACGTTTTGGCTAACATTGTATTGGTTTTTGGCAATTAGTTTGTATTTTGATGTCAGGTGCCAAATTCCAATGAGTCTTTCTATCAGATCTTTCTTGTTTGTAATGACGCATTCCTTTAATTTTTTTTCTTTACAATGGCGCAAGATTCATTGTGAGATTCATATCTAGACTGTTTCCAGGCCATAGAAGGGTTTTATTATTTTTTTTTCATCCAAAAATTTAGTCAAAGATGAAACTTTATGGGGCGGAGCTTCATCATGAATGAATATAAAGTCTTCATTTGGGAAATGGTCTTCTAATTGTAGAATTACTCTTTGTTCAAGCACTTTTTTACACTTATACTGGTCCATTATGTCTTCTACAATGTATAATTGTATAGTAACTTAAAAAGACATCACGTTTCAAAACATTTCTTTAATAGGATGTTTAACCGTTTGTGCTATGCAATTTATGGAAAATTCTTCATTGGTATTTCTTCTGACATATTGACTGTTTTCTCCTGATATCATAAAGATTGATTCATGAGAAAAACATACATAAAGGATATAAAATTACTTAAAGTATGTAATTTGTAGAGAAATATTCTTATGATGAAAATGTTAGTCAAATTTATAAACAGTTCTGTATCTTTATTCAGTATGCAAAAAACATGATTTCAAGAAAAGAAATGAACAACTTAAGTTCAACTGATTAATTAAGGAAAAATTAATATTTCTCTTTTTGCTCCAGCCAATTCCAAATTGTTTTTGCACAATTTTTGCTTAGACAAGTCCCTTCTTTGCCCTAGTAGATACGATTTTAGTCTTTTTTCGAGAATGATGAGCACTGAGTCCATCTGAGATAAGTTTTCTACGAATAGAAGAATCGCATGCATTTACTCCATGCGCTTGCAAAGAAATTTTTAGTTCATGATTAGTTACTTTTCTGTTAGTTTTAGCATTCTGAATTAATTTCCTTTCTGTTCTTGCAGTAAATTTACTTTTCCTTCTGTATTTTCCTAACTCTAGAATTTTCATATTCACATTTGAAGGCCAAAGATCTTCACACATACTTGTGAATTTTTTGCTGTTTTAGCGATTTCCTGCTGTGTATAATTATTTTCTTGGGTGAGACACTTTACCTCAGCAAATTTTCTAGGTGAAAAATCCATTCCTATACCCATAATCACACAATAATCCTTTGACAATCGAAAATAAACCACTAATTAGTATAAACTAAGCAAAATAGCAAAAAGACTTGTTTTAAAATAAAATAATACTGATTCCAACTCTAGAAAAGAAAGATAATACACACAAAGCAAGCAAAAAAATTTTAAATTTTATTTTAAATTCGTTTGTTAATCCAACAAATTCGTTATACAGTGCAAACAATTTAATTACTTTGGATCAATTATTTTTCTTTTTAAGAAATGGCAACATTTAACAAAATTATATCCCTATAACTGATCTAAAGGAGTAAAAAATTGACTAGATAAACAAATTAAATTGCCTTTCATGAAAGATTGCAAGTATAAATAATATTAATCAAGAAAAACTGAAAAAATCACAATTATTCTAATAATTTTCACACCTCTGTAGCTCGAAGCGCATTTTTTATGTATTTATATTAATATTAGAAGTATATCAGCTTACTGTTTGATTAAATTAACTATAAAAAGTAACAAAATGTAGAAATTTATATATGTGTGCAGCAATTAGAAAATCTGTGTGGATTTGTGTAGATCGATGTGGGTTATCTATATAGATCTTGATAGAAAATCAATCAGAATCTGGAGACAACTTTTTAGTGATACCATAGCGTTTTTTAAGTTAATTTAAAGAAGATTTCATCATAATATAAATAACACGTAATTATTTTTACTATAATTAATTATTATTTTATTATTATTATTATATGATGATAATAAAATATCTATATAAATCAACTTTGTAGTATGAATTTCGCAGCATATTTATTATGTGTTTATTTTAATAACACATGTATATTACTATATTAATCTATTAAATAAATCCTGAAAATAGTGAAATGTAATATCTGTACAGCATTCAGAAAATCTGTGTAGATTTGTGTAGATCGATAAGGGTTATCTATATAGATCTTGATAGAAAATCTAGCAGAATCTGGGGACAATTTTTTAATGTTAACATTGTTTTTTTAAAGTTAACTTAAATAATATTTATTTAAATATTTTGAATATAAGTGTAGGAAATTTTGCATTTTAATAAATTTATTTAATTTTATTATTATTATTTAATTAAAAAATATTTTTTTAATTATAATTTAATTATTATAAAATTTAATAATTATTTATAATTTTTTAATAATTAAAATTATTTAATTATTAAAAAATAGTGCATATGAATTAAATTCGTATTATTTAATTAGTAAAAATAGTGTATATGAATTAAAAATATATTTTAATTATTAAAATTTATTTAAAAAATTTGTAAAAAAAATATTAAATTTTATTTAAGCTAATTTGAATTTAGTTTTGTGCTCTTACTTTTAAGTAAAATTTAATTTAATTATGTAATTGAGAATAAAAAAATACAAAGCAACTGAACTGTATATATAAATTCTTTATTAACTAATTCAATGAAAAAAAAAAAAAACCTTTTACAACACATAAAACAATAGCAGTACAAACCTTACAAAATCTTGCGCACCAAACGCCCCTAAACAGATCAATGGCTTCTTGCGATCTCTATCGAGATAGATGCAGGAAGCCATGACAGATCCAAACCATTGACTTTCTCATATACGTCTCAGTATCTTAAGGTCATTGATCCAAACACTCGAGATTTTCCGCGGAGAATTCTGCGCCGATCTTGAAAGACCACCAATCAACCAACTTACAGAATAAGCGTGGCGTCCAGTTTGTTTTGGTTGTTGAACGAGCATGTATCGGCGATCTACAAATGTTTTTCAAAGCAACATTTCCGAAAAGCTAGGTAAGCTGTATAATATATGCATGTTTTTTTTGTTTATACTGTATTGTTTTTTCACGTTCTATATCAGATTTGTATGTAAATTTTTTTTATTTTTAACTGCATCTAATCAGGTGCATAAGTTAGCCGTAAGCCTAAAATTGTTAGAGCTCGTATTTCTGTATCTCCAGTGGGGGATTGCACTTTTTGATCATTGAAAACACAAAATCTCGCATTTTCGACGGGGGGGGGGGGGAGAGGAATACCCCTCCCTACCAGACCACCTGAATTCAATGCTGATTGTTTAGTCAGCACAGCATTTTTCTTTTTCTTCTAACATGCTATTGCATACAAAATGTAAACTTTGACAGCATTCCGTATAAATTTTTTTGCTTTTACTGAAAACTATAAAACGTTTTTGCTTGGTTTTTATGTATGAGAACCAGTCAATTTTATGGTGTTTGAACACTAAATTGAATTGCAAATTTTCAGAAAGAAAAAATATTTGATAGAAAAATTTGTTTGAAATAATTGATATTACTTAAAAGTAATATAAAATGTATTTAATAGCAATGAAATTTTGATTTTTTAAAAATTATTATTATTGATGAAATTTTTGTTACTTTCTCAACTTATTTTCTGTTGCTTGTGCATGTTGAAAATCTGTTTTTTTTTTAATTTACTAATTTTGTTTTGTTTTTAAACTACCCCCCCCCCCTCTTTTTTTTATTACATATGCATATTCATTGATAAAAATAAACATTGTTGGATATATAAGTAGTATAATTTTATTTGGAAATAATTTAAATTAAATAATTGCAGTTAATGTAGAAAATTGAAAAAAATCATTATACAGTATTAGTCAGTTTCCAAGGAATAAATAGTGAGCAAGTGACCATTTAAAATCTACTTTTGTGATTATCAGATTCAGCATATAACAAGGGGGAAAACAAAATAGATTAGTATTATTAAAATGCTATAACTGTCCTATACCCATTTTTTTCTCTTATTTAACTTCATACTTTGATTTCAATTCTGAAAGATATATCCCCAATCAAGAAAATTTCTTTTCACAGCTTGAACAAAATCTTAAAGATCGTCCATTATTGTTGCCTTCATCAACCCAAACAGCACAAATGAGTTATTTTAGGGTAAAATAAGAAATTCCAGTTTATATGTCATAAGGATTCTCGTGATTTTCAATTTCATTTCGGTGAGGAGAGAAATTTTACAACGATGAATGAGGGAAAACGACTTTTTGATGAACGATGCTTGCATGTTCGGTTAACATTTTGTTATTTATATATAATTTGTGCAGGGACCATAGCATGGGTGAAAGTTTTCCGTCCACAGGTAGAATTCCGTCTTTTAAAAATTACAGAGGATGGAAACTCACCGCAAAAAAGACTTGCTTTTTGTCAAATGATTGCAAAAAATAAACTATTTTCGTCAATCGATTGCGAATGCTGAAAACATGCTGATTCCAAGAAAAAAATGCAATCTCTGTCAAACAATGCTATAGACAGACCTATATAAAACTCAAAACTTTCTGCCCTCTTAATAATGGGTTAAAGATGAAAATAAGGAATTTTGCTTAGTGGCCACTGGCCGGTAGGTTGTCTTTTTTTTAGTAGCCAGTTATTGGCTAGTGAGAATAATTTCTTTAGTAGCCAGTAAGTACATTTGAGTTGCTGAATATTTAATTACAAGATATATACGAGCATGAGCATAGACTGAATAAGTAATATATGAACTAATTAAAAATATTTTAATTTATATTGTTTGGAATAAACTTGAGATACTAATTTCAAATCTATTTTAAATTAACAGCAAAGTTATATGTAATATGCATATGTAGTTAGCTACACAAGTCCAACTATGCTTAGGTACTTGCGTAGCTAACGACATAAATAAACCCCAACCATCTTTTTTGCAATTATTTATCTAGAATTAAGATGTAACCCCCCCCCCTCAAAAAAAAAATGTTTTCTACCAACTAGCAGGTTTGATTAAAAAAAAAAAATCATAGCAAATTTTCTAAAAAATAAAAAGGGGGGGGGGACTTTCATGAAATTAACATTATATGTTTTTTCCACAATCTTTTAACAATGTGTGTTTTTTTTCTTTTTTCCGATCTCTTGATAAAATTTGCGTTCGTTTTTGTGACTTTTTAACGAAAATCGTGTTCGTTTTCGAAACTTTTTAACGAAAATCGTGTTTATTATCACGATTTTTTGACGGTATTGCCGATTGTTATCGTGGTTTTTGATGGTATTCGAGTGTTATCGTGATTTTTTGACTGTATTTGCCTTTTTTTTTAAATAAATTTTGCATTTTTTGAGTTCATATTTACGTCTTTTTGATGAAAATCGTGTTTGGTATCGCGATTTTTTGCCGGTACTCGCGTTTGTTAACGCGATTTTTTGATGGTATTCGCATTTGTTAACGCGATTTTTTGACGGTATTAACTTTTTTGCATGTTTCTTTGATTAAATTCACGTTTTTCCCGTTTGTTTTTTCGTTTTTTGACAAAAAACATGTTTGTTTTCGTTGATTTTTTGACAAAATACGCAGGGGTTTTCTTACAATTGCTTTTTTTTTCAATTTTATAAAGTTATTTACTGTTTTTTTTGCATTCTTTTTGCGATCCTTAGACGATGTCTTTTAGCGATACTTACACGAAATTCATGTTTTTCCGCGATCTTGTCAAAATTCGCAGGCGTTTTTTACCGCAATTCTTTTTACAAAACACCTTTTTGGAGAATCCTGCATTTGGCTGGTACTTTCCACATTTTTAGTCACCAGTTTTTCACATTTAGTCGTCGAGTGGCGGCTGGTGAGTGCTTATTTTCATCTTTATAATGGGTTAAAAACTTTCTGCAAGTTAATTTAATGTTTAATAAAATTATGCATTATATTATTTTGGCATGGACGAAATTTGCTTTTATTAAGCAATTCGTGGGTGTAATTCACGTTTTTTCTGCAATTCATGGCCATAATTCTCATTTTTATGCAATTTATAGACATAATTCGCTTTTTTATGCGATTCATGGACATAATTTATGTTTGAGCGATCTGTCGATGAAATTTGCGTTTTTTGAGCGATTTGTCAAAGAAATTTGCGTTTATTGAGCAATTTAAAGATGTAATTCGCGTTTCTTATGAAATTTATGGACGTAATTTGCTGTTTTTATGCAATTCATGGACATAATTTGTTTTTTTGAGCAATCTGTCAACGAAATGTGCATTTTTTGAGTGATTTATGGATGTATAATTCGCGTTTTTAAAGCGATTTATGACAGTAAATCACATTTTTGAGCGATTCATGGCCGCAATTTGTGTTTTTTTAGCGATTCATGGATGTAATTCATATTTTTGAGCAAATCATGGATGAATTTTGTGTTTCTTACGCTATTCGTGAGCGAAATTCGCTTTTTTGTGAGATTCTACACAAAATTCGTATTTTTTACGCAAACCATGAACGAAATTTGCATTTTTTACACGATTCATGAATAGAATTTACGTCTTTTATGCAGTCTTTTGTCAAAATGTTCCTTTTTTACCTGATTCTTTGTCGAAATGCCCTTTTTTATGCGATTCTTTGTTGAAATTTGCAATTTTTTTTCGAGGTCTGTTGACGAAATTCGTTTTGACGGTAAATAATTCGTACATAAAATTGGGGGAGTATTTTTATTTTTTGGTACTAAAAAAATTTACAAAAATATTTTTTTTTCTTTCCTAAAACTTTCTGCAAAGTTCATAAAATTTTCTGTGCGTGTGTGTCTATATTATATAATAGATGCGGTATCTGTCAAAGGATCGAAAAAAAATTGTGATTATGTCAAATAATTGAAATGAAACCTACGATTTTTATCAAATGATTGCAGAGGAAGTGCAATTTTTGTCAAAGGCTCGCAAAAAAGACGTGAATATTGCCAAAGGATTGCGAAAAAGATGCGATTTCAGTCTAATGATCGAAAAAAGACAATTTTCATCAAATGATTGTAGAGAAACACAATTTTTATTAAAGGATTGGGAAAAAAGATGCAAATTTTGTCAAAGGTTCGTAGAAAAGACATGAATTTTGTCAATAGATCATAGAAAAAACATATTTGTCAAAAGATTGCAAAACAGACTCAATTTCTATCAAAAAAAATTAGAAACATTCAAATTTTGTCAAAGGATCATGGAAAAGATACAACTTTTGCCAAAGCTTAGTGAAAAAGGCGTGATTTCCCGCAAATGATCTCCAAAAAACACGATTTTCACCTAATGATTGAAGAGAAGCCACGATTTCTGTCAAAGATCTCGAAAAAAGTGCAATATCTGTTAAAGGAGCAAATTTCGTTAAGGCCCCTGTCCTCGCTCAAGGAAACGCTCGCGAGCTAATGCTATTCCTATGGGGAAGCATTTTTCTAATAACTCTTTCGCATTTTGACATTTTTGAATAATTTTTTTTGCATTAGACAGCTGAGGTACATGCCAATAGCGCACCTTTTTTACCTTTTCGATTTTGGTTGCAGATATATTTTTTAAAAAGCACTTTCAGTTTCGAAACCGGTTTTGAAAGTGAAACTAACTCTGTAAAAAATATCAAAATCGAAAAGTAAAAAAAGGTGTGCTGTCGGCATGCACCTCAGTTGTCCAATGCAAAAAAATGTATTTAAAAATGTCAAAATGCGAAAGAGTTATTAGAAAAATGCTTCCCCATAGGAATAGCATTAGCTCACAAGCGTTTCCTCGAGCGAGGACAGGGGCCTTAAGATATCGTATAAAATATTTGGATTTCGTCGAAAAATCACAAATTTCTGTCAAAGGATCGTGAAACAGACGCGATTTCTGTTAAAGGATTGCAAAACAGACACAGTTTCTATCCAAACGATCGCAAAAAAGATGCAAATTTTGCAAAGGGATCACAGAAAAAAGGCACAGATTTCATTATAATATCATATAAAGTCAGGGTTGGGTTTTTGATCTTAAAAACTGGTTTTCGACATGACAGTGGTAAAAACCATGATTTTACCGGTTTATTCTGCCAAAAACATACCACTTTTTATTTTTCTCTGATTTATAATGTAAGTGCAGCATATAATTTATTTCTAAATTGATTTTTCCTTATTATTCTTGTTATTAATATTATTTTTAATTACATTTGTTAAATTTATTTAAAAGAAAGATTTCCTAAATGGGAAAAATTTAAAAGTACAAGAGTGAAAGGAAAGAACAATATTTATCATAATCTTCATTAATATGATTTTGCAATGAACATTAATATTAAATGATAATAAAAGGTTATTTTAATTATTAAATAACATTCAATATAGATTTTTAATTAAAAAAAATACATTAAAATCATTATAAAAATGCAAAAATTCTGTTATATGGTATGACTATAGATGTCAAGGGCTGGTCATTGAATAAATTGAATATTATTCAATATAATATTTCAAAATGCTTATCTTATGCATTTTATAAATGTAATTAAATGGTGACTTTTATTTTCAGTTCAATAAGCAGAATCTTAAAATTTATGTGATAATAAAATTTTGATGCAAATCTCTAAGACCCATTTTCATCTGAAAGTTCTTAGACTTAAAATTTAACGAATAGAAAACAATGTTTAAGAAAATTCAGAATATAATAATGATTTATATATTCACATACCATGGTTTTTATTTGTTAACTTTAGTGCAAATATGTATGAATCTTATAGACCATTCCAGTACTTATATTTTTAGATATATTTTTTTACATGAATAGTCATGAAATATTTTTTAAATTGAAATTTATTACAACTACCATAAAAGCAGACTATTTATGTCCTGTTTACATTTTATTTAAAATTATTGAGGTATTATTTAAAGTAAATTGTAAAAGTTGTAAATTTAAAGTTGCAAAATGAAAGTGAAAGAAATAACACATTGCATATTTTATTACATACCTATGACTATATGAGTAAGAATCTTTTACCTTTAAAATTATTCTTAAATTATTTTTCCATTTACAGAGACTCTTAAATGCTTTATTTATTTTTTAATGCAGTTTTTTCCTTTTT